>JBBPQT010000500.1:0-14604 GCA_038092715.1 Boletus smithii | reverse complement strand
TTAGCGAGACGATAGTGACGACTTGGACGACTCTCCGGCGATCAGTGAAACGGTCAGCTGGTAGCCGATGGTAGCCGACGGTCAGGACCAGTCAGGACCACCACCCAATCCACTGATAGGCTAGTAGATCTAAAATTTAATAATTGACTGTCTTCCTACTGAAGGGAACTCAGCCGTAAGTACCATAAGTTGGATCCGACTCAGTTGATCGAAAAAACAACATCAAGATCGACACTCAGGAAGCCTGGGAATCATCATGAATCTGACGATTACACGACAATCAAAGGCTCTCGTCGTGATAGTACGTAGCACTTCATTAGCTCCAACAAACAAATACATTGCTCGACAATCTACCATCATAGCAGATGACGTGGATCAATGGGTCTATGACCATCAAATGGAGGGGAGCAGGACATAAGAGGGTGAAATGGAAGAACCTGAAACCAACTTTATGGCAAGAGGTTACAAAGGTGATGCGAGTGGTGTAAACTGGTCCCCAAGCAAGCTTGTGCGATTTTTGCTCCTGGTAGATGGCTTCCGAGTGAAAGGGGTTATATGCGGGGATGGCTGAACAATATTGGTATTAATATGAAGGTCCTCAGTATTGCTGATGGGCGAAAGGGGAGAATCTCCGCCATTTCCTGGAGATGGGCATTCCATGTACATTGGTCTCGCCCACCTCGACGGCTGGAAGCTGTCGAGCCACCGCAGAGTATCGATGCTGACTTCACGAACCCGATGACTCCGAGACTTCCACCCCATCGACCCTACTATACCAGTACGGCTTGGGATCCGTGGTTCGGGTTGGTGATCTGATGTACGTCTGGTATCTATGATATGTCGTTTGACTGGCGCGGCAGATAGCATGCGAGGGTCAGATGGGAGGAATAATGGTAGCATATAACGCGAATCCAGGAGTTCCCCAAGCACCTGCGGTGCTTTAGCGGACTCCCACGATGACTGATCGAAGGTTCTATCGAAGAGGAGGTCGACATTGTGCTGCATTGCGGAGGTATCTGTAGTAGATATGCTGGGGGTTTTCGTACTTGCAGATTGGTCAGTAACGGAGTTCTCGTCGATATCTCGCTCCCGTTCCCGTTCATCGATCTGACAACAGGCTCAACACCAGCAAATGTTAACACTGCCGTTGATCTTACCTCCTTTCGCAATGCCTCGACCCCCATTTTGACTCTATGACGTTCCCAGTCCTTTTGCAGCTGTGTCAAGTATTGTATACACTCCTCGGTCATACGGCTCTCGTTAACTTCATATTTGTAATCGCGCACAGCGCGTCGCATCTGGTATGCATCCAATCCTGATTAGCATCTATTAACAGACAACAAGACCAGGGCTACCTGGAGTGGGTTGATACTCTTCATGGCCTGGATGGTAGCAACTAAATCAGAGAAGTCGCTGATCGATGACAAACGCTGGAATACAACCGGACTATCAGCAAACAGGGCGGAGCATAATCAAGAGGTTACCTGAAGCCACATCAGGAGATCTTTAACGGGAGAGAAATGTGACACTATTCCTCGTGGAAGGCCCATATCGTCTATCCATTCTTCAAGTACAGACAGGTTCAAGCCAACTTGAATCGCTCGAGAGCTACTGCGATCAGAACATATCTGCGCATGATGGCGAAATCCATACCGGCATAGATATTTCTTCCTGGTCAACACACGATTGAAAATTTCACCTACCTCATATGAGCCGAAATGCAGGGTTGAAATTAGCTGACTTACTAGAAGTCCAATACATGACCTGGGACCAAAACTGTATGATCAATACAGGGTTAATATCCGACAAAGTCAGCAGGGTATGAAGAGCAGTGATGAAGGACACCAGCTCTTGTAAACCCTTCGATGGGGAACCGCCAACAAAAATGGCGTTAGCCGGTGTCCGAGCGCGAGACAGTGTTTGCCGTAAAGACGAGAGAGTCTTCGGAGTGACTGGGGCAGGGGAATTAAGATTAATCGAAGGGGATGGGGGACGAGACGGTGAGAAAGGAGGTGAAGATGGTGTGCCATTCTGCTGGGGAGTGCTGGAGGTATGGGAGGTGCCAGTCTTCTTCTTGGCGCTGAATGGCCTCAAGAATGACCACTCGGATTCAAATTGAACACTGTCAAGTCCGGCGGAGAGTGGTGCATTCTCTAACAACGCTGCATCCAATAACTGGTCTATTTTGCGCTCTGCGAAGCGGATGATAAAAACTGGCTGGGTTCAACAAAGGGAAATAATGCATTCAAACGATCACTCACCAAAAACAGAGTTAATAACTTGCTCTAGGAGCTCGAATGACCCTAGCATTTCGCAAGCGTCGTTGATAGAGTTATCGCACTGCATTAGATGGTGCCAAACAGTCACATTATATAACCAAAAGATCAGACAGGTCACGTCTTCCGAGCGGTTCTGGGTGCACATCGAGCAAATGAGACGGTAAATGAAATAAGTAGCTTACAAAAAATCTCTCCTCAATGACGTCTGTCGCGCCGAGAATTAAGTCTTCTAACCACGTCGCATCACAGGTTAAGCATGCAAAGCGTGCCATGAGGTAGAGAGCATTGGCAGGTTGTGTATTCCGAGCAGACACCTGAGCATTAGTGATGACAACATTGAAAATGTTGTCCAGGTCCTGAGGAGACCAGGCAAGCATGGAGGTAAAATCCAAAGGAGGAGTCTGCGTGTATGCATTAACAAAGCATCTGGAAGGAAAACATTACCTACATAGGAGTCTTCATCAAGGTCATCGTCTTCTGAGTCAGAACTTGTCGACGAGGTTTCAACATCACGTTCTCCCCACCATCGAGTAGGTAAGTCCAAGATCTTCGAAACACTATCATAAAGGTCCTTCTGACGGTCCCTGCGTTTCAGTTGTTCATCGAGGGCCCGTCGCCTCTGCTCCATCCTACCCCCGGTCCAACCTTCACCTCTCATGGACTCTTCAAGTAATAAAGCGACATCCTCACGACCGGGAAGAAGTGTGTGGGCAGTGACGATATCGAGTGGTGTTAGTTGTCTTCTTGTCACCGAGAAGGGTGAGCAACCGTGGGTCATTAAGTACGATACCAAGCTTGGTGGTGCTAATATAGCAGCATGGTGGAGAGGGGTCCATCCGGCTAGCAAAGATCTGAGTGATTATATACATTTCACAAGTGAGCGTCACTCACAGTTATCAGCATTCGAGACATCGGCACCCTGGGCGATGAGAAGACGGACACATTCTTCACGTTCAACCTCTCTATCTGATTCTGATCCAAATCCTTGTATGGCTAGGCTGATCAGCCCGAGTCCATCTTCGTCGCGTGCGTTGAGGTCTACATACGGCTGAGCTTGGCGATCGGTAAGGATATACTGCAGGAGTGCGAGATCACCGAACAAACAGGCGCGTGACAGGCAATGGCAGACAAGGATGGTCTTCTGTGAGGGGTCGAGACCAGAATGTGGGGACAACAAGTGCGCGATTTGACCTGGACTAGGGTACAAAGGATGCAGGTCTGGTTCCGGCGTTAAATCCATGGCGCCCAGCGCTGCCCTGGCAGAGTCCATTTCCAGCGCACTTCTGGTTAGGATAGTTGTCTTGAGGATGGGCCAACCAGCCGGACGAAGCCAATGTGGTGATCGAGGTCAGTCTGTTAAGTAGCAAGTCCGCTGTTCTGAGGTTTCGGTTCAGACGGTAAGAAATGTATACTTTACCGCGAACCGGCTTAGTAGTTATGGGACTCAGACGGCCTGATGCTTGTAAGAGCAAATTGTTGAGCTTGCTGTCGCTTGGCGGGTAAATGGTGCTGTGCGGAGATATGAATGAGGTTGTCTCAGGACTGAACTCAGAACGCGTCGCGCAACCTAGCACCTCTTAACGTTGCTCGTTCTACTTCATTCAGAACAGTATGTCTACGAACAGACGCGTAAAGCTGGCGGAAGGTAGAGAAGACGATTCCGTTACTTCAAGTGACAACCCTCAACTCTCAGATTCTTCCGAGGGAGAGGATGCCAGCTATCCTGACCAGGAGAGCTCACGAAACACGGATGATGAGATTGCTGATGGACAGCGGATGAAATCAAAGAAAACTTTAAAGCGCAAGAGGCGGGCTACGGAGCCTTCACATTTCGGCGCGACGTTACAATCCCTCCTCAACACAGATGCACCTTCAGGTCTTCCCCTCTCCCTCAAGCCCTCTGTGGCGCACCAAAGAAACGACGCCAAACTAGAATCAGAGGCAAGGAAAGTGATTCTTATAGAACGCAAGGAAAGGGAGGGAAGGGGCAGAATCAGGGATGTGATTGGAGGTTGGGGCGGTGAAAGTGAGCGATCTTTGCGAAAAGTCGCGCAAAGAGGTGGTACGCTGGATGCCATTTGCACAAAGTACTTTAACGAGTTTGCTCATTGTAGTGGTCAAACTCTTCAATACCATTCAACAGTCGCAGCTGGCGGCCGCAGCGGCCGAGGAAGAAGCCAAGGCCTCCCGTGGTACTGGAAAGCCTTCGCTGCCCACGCCGTCACTCAGCAGAAAAGACAAAGGAAAGAAGAACAGTCATAAAACCAACATGTCTAGATTGGAAAAACAGAGTATGTGAAGTTTCCTGACCCACTGTCCCCTGGTTATCAACATTCACACTAGGTGCAGCGGACAAGGATACCTTCTTTGACATGATTCGATCTGGTGGGATTGTTTCGAAGGTGTAACGTCAACGTGCGTAGAAGTGAACCTTCGCACTTGTGTCCGATTAACATGGCCTCCTTGAGTCTTTCTCCCGGCTCAACTTCGGTGTATAACATCCGCGGCGCCTGAGGACACGCATTGACATATCTAGAGAAGTAAGGAAGGGCGATCTTGGGTAGTATTGGGCAGACTAGAGACTATCAACTAGCTAGGACTTGATGTCTAATAAGTTTTGTAATGTTCCAAAACGGGTAACTGTCATGGTCAGAAGCGGCCCATGGACCCTGCCCTAAATCCAGGATGGACTTAAATTTCTTCTGCACTGACGCTGGTCACACTCATGGTTGGTACTTTCCTTCATTTCAACGGTAGTGGAATGTTTATGCATGCTATGTAGCCCCCGAAGATTTCGATACGCAATGATGAGTGGGAACGTCACCTTCACGAGGTCCAGGTTACAAAACAGTGAGTGCCCTTCCATGTTCGACTTTTACACGATGAGAGCATCAATGGGAATCTCTCTGATTTCTGAGATGAGTTTCGAAAAAATTGCATGTATTATCTGATTCACAGTTAACTTTTGGTCTACTTATTGGAGACTGACATAACCTTGACTTTAGTGACCTGAACCGACTTATAATGGATTATTTCGTGATAGAGGGATACAAGTCTGCGGCTCAAGAATTCAGTGACGAGGCCGGTATAGCACCACCCGTGGACTTTGAGTCTATCGAGAGCAGGATGGTCATCCGTGATGCACTACAACGTGGCGACGTCGAGGAAGCAATTACTCGTGTGAATGATTTGAACCCTGAGGTAGGTTTAATTTCTATCACCCGAGCATACCTGGGATGGGAAAGGATTAAAACGTTTCATGCACCACTCTCAGACTTGATGAAAGTCGGTGATGAGACTTGACATAAAAACTTCAGTCTTCAATATGACCTACACTTCTTTTGAAAATGCGTTGATTGATGGGATTTACTGAACCCATTCGTGATTTCTCTAGATACTGGATACGAATCCTTCGCTGTATTTTCACCTTCAGCAGCAAAAGCTCATTGAATACATACGCCACGGGTGCATTGCGGAGGCGTTGCAGTTTGCTCAAGACGAGCTAGCGCCGCGGGGGGAGGAGAGTCCAGAGTTTCTCGCAGAACTGGAACGAACGATGGCACTGCTGGCATTTGATTCGTCATCATCGGCACCATCTGCAATTACGGATTTGTTGTCTCCTGCGCAACGAATGAAGACGGCGGGAGAAGTGAATGCCGCCATTCTGGATAGTTTTAGTCAAGGGAAGGAAGTGAAGCTCGTGCAGCTTCTGAAGCTTCTCAGTTGGGGGGAGAGTATGTTGAGCGAACGCGCGGAGTTTCCAAAGGTGACCTGATGCGTGTTCCCAGTGACATGAGAGACATGCTGAGGTTCCTGAACAGGTGGAGATGCACGAGCGGATATCGTCCGATGATAGTGGAGTAGAAGCGAGCGGAATCCACGGATAATAGAGAGCACACGGCAAAAATTAATTGTCTGTACGGTACTTGGATCGCACATCTCGCTTGTCTTGGTCACGTGTGACTGTGGGAGTGGTGACCCACCCTTTTTGGAAGTGACATTGCCATGTTGATTATGTCAGCCACGCCGCCTGCTGCACCTTCCAACGGGCCCATCACTTGGCCGACTGGTCGCGCATACATTCAGCACCGTTTTGCCAGGGTATTTCTCCCCTCCGTCTTTCTCCCCTCCTCCCCTTCTCCCCTTCTCTTTCCTACTTGTCTTCTCTTTCTTCCCCGTAGCCACCAACCTTCTCCCACAAATATCCCCCCCAGTCGATCAGACGGCGTTGGCAACGCGTGCATGCCGTCCCATACCATGTCTGAGGACGCAAAGTCGAGCACGCACAGAGGCCGTCGGGTCCTTGTCCTCGCAAATCCTGACCCAGGCGACTCCAGCAGTAGTGACGACGATCGTCGCAGACGACACCACCAGCATCCTCAGTCCTCCCACTCGTCCTTGCACCAGCCCTCTTCATCGATGCCTCCGCCATCTCCATGTCGTGCTCTCTCCAAGCCTGCCATTACCACCGATCTTCCTCACCACATCACTTCTTCCCATTCAAACCCCACTCTTTCTTCGCCCTCCAGCCAAAGCTCTAACGCCGTTGAATCGACCCCTCCCCCAAGTACACCCGGTCAGACAGCACCTCCTGACATTGCCACCACCCTATTTACCCACGATAATGGCTCGGCCGTCAATGAACGTTCTGACTTGCCACAACCTTCTCGTATCCAGAAGATGGCTGATAAATTGTGGAAGCCCCGGAGGGGATCTTCACATCGTCCCAAAGAGTCCGAAAGTTCACTCCATGTGATCACAATCTTTTATGTGTTTTGGACCCCTGCTAACGCTCGCATACAGTCTCCAACCCCTTCTTGTCATTTGCCTGCCCCAGAGAGAGTCATCATGGTCACCTACGATTGCCACGCTTTCACAGCGGTTGACGTCGGACCCGCAAATAGCGCAGCTTTTGTCTGGGAGAAGATCTTTACGGAGGTTATCTCTCCCTCCTTCGTTCATGATAATTATTAATTTGACTTCTCCAGCTCAAAATTCCAGACGAGGATCAATCCCCCGGATTTGCTATTTATCGTACCCAGGTCAACCGCGCAGCGGTTGGCGAAGCGTTAGCCAACGATAGTTTACTGCGGTTGATCAGGGAGCAAGGAGACGGCGAAGGCAATCTCAAGTTCCTTGTATGCCATCCTCACGCACGAGTTCACGAACCTCCCTTGCCTACTTCCCCAGCCAGGTCAATTCCTCCTCCACCATCAGTTTTTAGTCCTTTGGTACCTCGCTCAAAAGCCTCGCAACCATCCCGCCAGGAGAGTATATCATCGGAGGATCCTACTGGTTATGAGCCATCCGCTGCGTCTGATGACTTTGATGATGCAGACAATCGGAGTACACTGCGCCCTCGTCAATACCTACCCAACCTACCTGGTGCTTTTACGTCGCCATCCGCTCAGAACATGCAGTTTCATTCTCGACAACCTCCTTCTCCAATGTCCGCGAGAATGCCATATTCATCGCCTGCGGATCGACGACGCCAGCCCGATTTGAGCACTGGAACAGTCATGCAGCCTTCTCACTCCACACCTGCGCTGGGAGACACTCTAGCCCTATCTCGTCGACAGTTTCGTAGAGGTTCCATTGCGGAAGAGAGAGAGAAAGCTCCGCGAGATAGCGAACGAGTGATGGAGCCGGCGGACGCTGAGTGGTCTCGTACCCTCCCCAGTTCGTCAGTCGATAAGGCGAAAACATCTCGCTCCGGAGGTGTTGGTGCTTCCGCTTCCGATGAAGTGATCGTTCGGGAGCAGGAACCAACTACCGCACGAAAATCATCTTTACGGTTAAACCCACGGAGAGGAGGGTTGCCTCGTACTGATGCTTCAGCCCGCAAGACGGGAGGAAAGGTCGCACCAACTGGCTATTATATTACTTGGAAGGCGGCGGACTCTGTCTCTGGCTCCACCCCTAGCAGATCCTTAAGAAACACGAAAAGCACAGAGATGCTGCAGAACTTACCGCCGCCACACCCACTTCGGACCACTCCTAGCCGTCCTCAGCTTCATGTCGCATCAAATTCTGCTACTTCATTCATCAGGCCATCCGAACCTCCATCAGGTCCTGCTCCACGCCCCCTCCGTCCCCTCCCCCCTACTCAAGGGCCTGTGCTTGATAACGCAACTGTTGAGGCAAATGCATCGACCCGATCACCTCCCACTTCGGCGAATCCTGCGACCTACTTGTCACCCAGTCAAGAACCCTACCCTCGACCGCATTCGGCCTCTCCTGCTCAACAACGCTTTCCAAGTTCCAACGACGCCTCAGGTCACGATGTGTCGCGCGACAGGGACGTACAACGACCCCTGCCATCTCTTCATCACCAAAGTCATTCCGCTAGTAACTCTGTCTTAAAGTTTGGAGACACGCCATTCAGAGAAGATGGATTCAGTGGAAACACGTTACCCCCATCATTGCGGGCGGGACCATATACTTCTTCCATGCGACCCCCTCCTGCACCTGAAACCCCTCCACGGAGTCCTGTGAGTGTTGCCACCTCCCGACCCAGTACGTCAGCCAGCTCTAGTACCTTCGCATACACACCATCTGGGGCAACCATGGATTCGCGACAAAATTCCTCGTCTAGCGGACAAGACACATTGTGTGAATCGACTTTGCGTCCTGGCGAGGGGGACAGAGTCATTTGGGACTTCAAAGCACGTGTAGCTTCCCAGAAGTTGTCGCAACAGCCAGACCCTCCTGTTGACAGTATAAGCTCGGACGATTATGGTACCGCGACAAAAGACTTGTGGTCTCGCAGGCCACTCAGTCAAATCGTTCGCGAGGATAAGCTTGGGTCCAATGCCAGTCCGAAGTCAAGTCCACGTCCCGCCCTGGAAGTTATCACACATAACACAAATAACAACCTACGCGCTGTACCGTCTAATTTCACTGTTCCTGATTATGTTCCTCAACTACAACCGCAGCCTCGACTGCGTGATCCTCGACCTCGCGCACCTCGAGACGGACACAAAAGCACATTCGAAGAGTACACTTGGGCCCATCGACCACCTCCCGAGGATGTATATGATCGCCTTGAAGAATTCTTCCCAGAACATGACCTTGACAAACCCGTCATTGAAGCTAACTCCGGGGGAACTTCACCTACTGCCGCTGATCTATCTCACGGGATCGCTCCCAATGATCGGGAAAGGATCAATAATGTCAGGGGCAAGAAATCGATTCGTATCGTTGCCGAAGAACATAAAAAGCGACTTGATCGTACATCCAGAGCCGAGTCATCGTATGGCAATTTGTTACGCAGAAGCACAAAGTTGTGGGGTGGACACGTAGAAGAGGTCATCACTTCACAGAAGAAACCAACCATCAGCAAACCCACGGTTGACGCTTCATCGGGCGGCCCCAGACGTGGGTAATCGACTAATTACCATGGGATTGTTCTGAGTGTCTTTTGCAGCGATTTTCAAATGGGTTCGCGGTGAACTCATAGGAAAGGGGACCTACGGACGTGTCTATCTTGCCCTAAATGCCACTACCGGAGAGATGATCGCTGTCAAGCAGGTTGAGATACCCACAACCGCCAGTGACAAGAGTGACAGTCGCCAGGCCGGTTTCGTGCAAGCGTTGAAAATGGAAAGCGAGACGCTGAAAGACTTAGATCATCCTCACATTGTCGCTTATCTCGGATTCGAAGAGACCCCAAATTTCCTTAGCATGTAAGTGCCCAGTTTTATGTCTCTCTAATAATTACAAATGTCGCAGTTTTTTGGAATATGTTCCCGGCGGCTCCATTGGGAGCTGCCTGCGAGATCACGGCAAGTTTGACGAGGAGGTTACAAAGTCTTTTACGGCCCAGATTCTTGACGGTTTGGCATATCTACACTCCAAGAACATCATCCATAGGGTACCGAATCCCTCACGGTTCATGACATCGTTCTAATTTTGTCCTCAGGACCTTAAAGCCGACAATATTCTCGTCGAGAAGACTGGCATTTGCAAGATCTCTGACTTCGGAATTTCGAAGCGTGCCGACGACGACCAAGCGGCGTACACTGCGATGCAAGGTACTGTGTTTTGGATGGCCCCCGAAGTTATCGGCAGTCAAAAGGGAAAGGGGTACAATTCCAAAGTTGACATATGGAGTGTGGGATGTGTTGTATTGGAGATGTGGGCAGGCAGACGCCCCTGGCCTGATGAGGACTTCTTCACGGTGATGTTCAAGGTATGGTCGTCATTCATGGTTATGTATCGTTACTCAGACAAGAATTAGGTCTCTCACGAAGGAAAATCGCCACCCATCCCTTCCGATGTGATCCTGTCCGATCTTGCCGTGGATTTTAAGGACAGATGTTTTACAGTGTAAGCTTTATCGTTACCAATACTCATCCAATAAATTCATGGCGCTCTTGTAGGCATCCTGATGCTCGCGCGAACGCTGCAGAACTCATCCAACATCCTTACTTGAAATTGTCTGAAGGTTGGGTTTTCAATGACTTCAAGTAAGCAGTAAAAGATACACAACGACGCCAGCCATTCCATTTCTATCTCATTCATCTACTTTTCGCATTTTGTCGCATTCAAGCTTTCAACTTTTCATGGTCAGGTCATTTGTGTCATATGTGCTTTTATAATGTTTTGTACTGTGTGCACCACGGATTGGTAATGAGGTGTAGTAGCGCTGGTACGTGAATTTGATCACATCGTAACAGATCGTGCTCTGCCAATAGACATGGTATTGTGTAGTTCAGAAAGACAAACCGTCGAGCGTGATATTCAATGCAATGATAATCCGTGGAGGCTCTCTTCATGGCTGAATTGGCTATTTAGACTTTACAGAAGATGGCAATTGATACATATGTTGAATCTCTTCCCTATAGCTAAGAACCCGATGTACAGATTAGTTCAGTCACGCCCGAGTGAACCGACTTTCTAGGGAGGTGATCTGGACGGGTAAAGCCCCCTAAGGTATGGGTGCATTGATGCGAATCCATGCGTTTATACTTGACTCACGCACCTTCTCATCGTAGTCGAACCATTCACCGTCCTGGAATTCCACGTCACGGAACATCGTGTCAGAATCAGTGCCTTTGCACGTCCATTCTCCCCTCTGCATCTTTTTAGTGCGTCATTATCCTAACGCACCCGGAAGCACCCACCGGGTCAAAGTCGATAAACTCGAGACCTCGACATTCCACAACTAGAATGCGGGAAAAGGTCTCGGAATGATCTGCTGTGTATGGAGAGACAGAAGATTTGTCGAACTTGGCCGAGTTTTCATGCTTGCAATTTGAGCAACGCCATATCAAGTGCGCGGTTCCATGCCTACCCCCGCTGAGTTCGCGCTCCTCCTGGAGGTACTAGAGTTAGTGGGGAAGCCGAAGGCGGAACAGGGATCCTTTCACAGTGCGATTGAGAGATATGAACTTTGGGTGTACTTCACGGCAGGATGTACACGCAACCTATACGATTTGAAAACGATTTGGACTTCAATGAAGGCAACGGTCAGTGGCGCGCAAATTACCTTGAAGAAGTACTCGAAGTCATCCGTGGCAGGTTTCAAATCAGTGACATTCTCCAGGTCAGCTTTGATTTCTAGATTCAACCACTAACAAAGAGTTGATCATGCAGAGTATGTCAATTATCTGTTGGAACCCACCACCATGTCGATAAGGTGTGATCGAGACTTGGGCGAGTTTACGCTTGTTTGGCAACAGCCTTTGGAGTTGACTACGTTTTTGGAACTAGAGCTCGGTCCAACAAAAATGCGGTTTCCATTGCCATGTCCTCGACCTGCCTTTTCCTCGTTACAGGTAGCCAGGCAATTTCACTGCACGCCTCGCGTCTTGGCACGGCGAGACGTAGCAAAGAGGATGCCATTACCACGCGATTTGGTAGAGTTTGATATCGAGGAAGATTTCCCAGAGTTCTCTGGAAATGACATACCGTCTGGTGCGCACATCGCATTGCATCAGCAACGGCAGCTTGCGTACTACATGCGTCTCATCGAGAACGAAATGCCCAAGTTCGTCGGTAAGTAGCGCAAGTTTATGTGTCTCGGATATATGTCAAGTGCTTTGCAGCCTTTCGTAAACCTTTTGTACCGCCTACTGCAGAAATACCCCTCGTCATTCGGTCTGTGGACTACGCCGGGGAAGAACATCCGCTCACCGCGAAGCGAACGGTCGTCGTTCCAGTCGCCCAGTTGCCCCTGCGAAGTGACCTGGCTATTCACAAGATCAAACTACTTGCTGGCGCACGGTGGACTCCCGATTTCCCGAAAAATGCAGGTGTTCCGCTGGACGCGGAGCAAGGAAGGAATGGGTACATCAAGATTGCATGTGAGGACTTTCCTCAACCGGCAATGAACCTAAAGTGGATCAGTGACACCATTGATGATCTCATTTCTGCGGCGAATGTACGTGTTTATTTTTTTCCAGTATAGTGTTCAAGACACACCGACATGTTATTGCAGGATGAGAAGCCAACTCGTTACCAAAACCTTCCGGTGGATATAAGGCATATTGAAGCGAAGGTCAAGAAAGCTAAGAAGGGGGACCACGCTCGGGGACGGACGACTCGACCTAGTCTGAAGGATTTCCCAAAGGAATGGCTTCCTCAGGTTCCATTGCCACCGACTGATGCTGTGCCTTCTGCTCACTAGTAGAGGGGACTATTATTACTTTTATCTCCGTATGATCGACTATTTGAATCAGCTTATCCTTATCGTGTGATGAAGCTACGTTGCGACGGTCCCACTTGAGCTTGGGAAACTACTACGACGTCTCTGCGCAACCAACATATCGACGAACTGCGATGCCAAACACGATTCGCGCATCCGTTGTGCAAACATGTACTGCGTCGTTCAACCTATCGGACACCCTTCAAAAGTTTGAGAACCTCACGAAACTCGCAAAACAACGAGATAACACCCAGTTGGTGGTGTTTCCCGAGGCGTTGTGAGTTACACTTTCGAACGCACTGCGCATAAACCGTGATCCGTTTGCAGCATCGGAGGATACCCTAAAATGTCGACATTTGGCTGCGTCGTAGGGAACCGCAGCGCTGAAGGTCGAGATGAATTTCTGCGATACCATAAATCTGCGATTGAAATACCCTCGGCGGCTGTCTCACACATTGAAGCGGTCAGTAGGGAGACCGGAGTGTTTGTTGTGATGGGTGTCGTTGAGCGCGAAGGAGGCACACTGTACTGCACAGTGATCTTTGTTGACCCTGTGAAGGGGTTCGTTGGAAAACACCGTAAGCTGATGCCCACGGGGAGTGAGAGACTGATCTGGGGGCAGGGGGACGGGAGCACACTGCCTGTGGTGGAGAAAACGTTCACATCGGCGGGGACGGAGGGAGTGACAACCAAGATCTCTGCGGCCATCTGCTGGTGAGTTTGATTGCTACGGTATATTCGACTTGGTTAACGCAACAATAGGGAAAACTACATGCCATTGTGTAAGTGATTATTACAAGGAGCAGGGTACAAGACTGACTGAGACCGGCACCTGTGTGGACCAGTGAGAACGTACTATTATTCACAGGGGAGCCAAATTTATTGTGCACCGACTGTGGATCACCGACCGGTGTGGACCAACTCTATGATCCACATTGCAGTGGAAGGGCGGTGCTTTGTCTTGTCCGCATGCCAGTTTGCCACGGAAAGGGATTATCCTGAAGGGCATGCGGTTGCGGACGCCAACGATCGACATCCTGACAAGGTCATGATCAATGGGGGAAGTCTAATTGTCAGTCCTCTTGGGACGGTGCTCGCGGGACCGTCTAGTAAAGCAGAGGACATCCTGACTGCTGAACTGGATCTGGATGATGTTGTAAGGGGCAAGTTTGACTTGGACTCTGTCGGACATTACGCCCGACCTGACGGTAGGTGGTCAGTGGGCTGCTTGGACATGACTGAGGCGGATGGACCAGTCTTCAAGTTGACGGCAAACGTGGAGATGGAGGTGGCACGTTGAGAACAAAACGCTTTGAGAGTGGATCGAGTCAAAGGGCTTTATGTATATAAAGCGAGGCAAAGACACTAGATTGCAAACACGATGGCTATTCAACAGACTGCAGATGCGCGGACAGCACTCATGGCAGCATATGTTGCACGGCGCACGAACCCGCAGGGGGGAGCAGCGGGGTGGGGGACAGGAAGGAGGGAGACATCAGGACAAGGGTTTGGGGCGCGAGGGAGGACGATCTACAACGCGGACCAGAGTCGAGTGTTGAGGGAGCTTGAGAGGATCGATGCGGAGGAGGAGGAGGGGCGAAGGGGGCGACATTGGGATCAGTTTTTGGTGGCAGCTCGGGGTGACGTCGGGGTGGAGAGGCGGGCGGGCGGGTTAAC
>JBBPQT010000499.1:0-14613 GCA_038092715.1 Boletus smithii | reverse complement strand
GGAGAGATAGAAGAAGAGGGGTGCGTACGCCGTTGATGTGGTTCGTAAACTCCTTTCGCTCATCCTCGTTGATGGTGTGGCTCACGTTGGCATTCGAGCCTTTGACGGTGACTTTGCCAGCCCTGGTGGGCAAGACGGAGGCTTTTGTTTGTGTTCTCAGCTTGACGTTGAGCTAGGAGGGGGAGGATGTAAAGTGGCGGATATGAAAATGACATCATGAGCGTGGACGCACCTCGACCCAATCCTCGAGCTCGACTTTTCCGCTGGCGTCGACGGATACGCCTTTGAGTGTCTCACGAGCCTGATCGTAGGACTCGCCGCTGCCTTGCAAGGCGTGCAGAACGGCGCTTTTATCTACGCGTCCAGGGGAGTCGGTCGAAATCGCACTGGCAAGGTTTGTGTATCATCGTGAGCGAACTATCGAGGACGATATACGAAACGTACTTGAAGCGATTGATGAGATCAAACATCTCATCTTTAGTGACCTCTGGATACTTTTTCTGTAATCGAAACGCTTCCATAGGGGACGATGGTGGTGTGGATGAAACCAGTCTGGGTGGTGTCGATGGCGCTGTTTTGGACTGCCACCTCGTCGGAGGACTGCGCGCTGTCACTGCTGGCATTACTTACTATCACAATTTGGCTATGAGCTCGTCCTTTTATACTACGAAACACTGCGACGCAGCAGCCAAGGGCGTGCTGTGCAGTTTACCGACTCAGCAATCTCGACTGCGGATCCCTGGGCAATGGGTACGCAATGCCCTGCGACCATCCCACTAGTACCAGGGTCGTCGCGTACACCGTCATCCTCGACACCCGTTGTATATGTTTATTTATCCTGCTGGGATGATCAGACACCACTCGCATGGCCCACTCAAACAGACCTTTCGCATACTCTACTGGCTACCCATCGGCATAGCCTTCACCCACTACTGCTACTCCGTAAAAACCGTCCGTGGGCGGAGCATGCAGGTCAGCAAACACCGCCCCACTCTCCACCTGCCCCTTCTGATCTCTTCAGCCTACACTCAATCCAGACACCTCCCGGTGGGACGACATCGTCCTCTTTGACCGCTTCACCGTGCATTCCGGTCGGCCGATCGTAAAGGGTGACATCGTCTCGCTCAGGTACGACCCCGTTTTACTTTTCGTGTGTTCGACCGAACGTCCCTTTTTCAGAGACCCAGTCGACAGTCGGAAATTGATCGTCAAGCGGGTCGTCGCCGTCGCAGACGACGTCGTCCAAACACTCCCGCCCTATCCCAACACCGAGGTACTCGTCCCAGAGGGCCATATATGGGTCGAGGGTGACGAGCCTTTCCGTACATTGGACAGCAACGCGTTTGGACCGGTGCGCCGCGTCACACCTATCGTCTCTCGTGTGATCTGACAATGGCTTAGGTCCCTCTGGCCTTGGTGGATGCAAAACTAAGTTATGTCATCTGGCCCCTTCATCGGGTTGGTCCGTTGAAGCCTCCAGAAAGGCCAGTCTCGAAACTGGGTGTCCCACAGGATTATCAATGGCGCGATGCAATGGCAGCTTTCGAACGAGAACGCAAAAGGCAGACACGCGTCACAGCAGCTGCCAAGAACGACGAAGCTGTTGTTGCTTGACCATGTATGTGAAACACGATGTGTGGCTAGACTAGTAGATTGATATAGGAGACTTTTATCTCTTCAAAATGGTCAATCATGATCGTTCACCAGAATTCCGTCTACTCGTCTCACTGGGCTGGATACCCAAAATCCTGTCAGCCTCGGGTGAGCCAGCAGGAGGTATGTCTTTCCGAAGCGAGACAGCGACTGGCGAGACACCCTCATTGTAAGCCAGCGCAAAGATAACATCCATATCTAACATTGCCAAAACACGTCAGAAAACGAGACAACACCAACGTCGTGTAGAGCATGCCGACGCACCCTCGAGCGAACGACCAGCAGTCTCGGGGAAGAACAGATACACGATGGGCACGATGAATGCATTCAGAGCGGCGAAAACTGGAACGGGGATGAGACCCATCACGCACACACGTATGGAGAAAACATACCGATATACGTTCCCCACGAAATGTTGTTGAAAGAAGGCCCCGTGACCATCACCACCATGAAATTGAAGATCCAGTTCGACGCTAAACGTATCCATCAGTCCAGTGGCAACAGTCCTGGAAGCTACCAACGCACCCGTGCTGAGCGCGTTGGCGGGCGCACGGATTCTCAGTCCCACGATTTCAGCAGGCTGTCATTCACTATGTCAAGTCCAAACTCGCGAGGGGAAAAATGTCGACGCACATATAACCACGTCATGCCCAGCCAGCCAACGGCAAAGAAGGAATTGAAGACGAATAACAACACGGAGCTCACGACCTGTGCTCCGCTACCTTTGACGCTCCCGAGCACCGCGAGGAGCACCATTGTCAGACACTGTCCCACTGCGCCGAAGAGCATGAGTTTTCGTCGACCGACGCGGTCGATCAGGAAGATGGCAATGAGAGAAGCGAGGAAATATTCTGTGCCGTTTGCAGCGGCGATGATACGGGATGTGACATCGGAAAGACCGAGACGTTGGAACAACAATGTCTGAAGAGGAACAGCAGTCAAGACATGAATCGAAAATAACAGGGTGACAAACTGACGGCGTAGCTGTGCAGAACTCGATGAGCCAAGAACGATGAATAAAGATAGTTCAAACCCACTAGGTGATCAAGTTGATTCCTGTAATTTGTTGGAAACATTGGTTGATGACGCCTAGAGAAGCCCGTCTAAAGTTCTGACTACGGCCACCAGTGAAAAGCTCTCTTAGCTGCGAGCGCGAGCTCTTGGCTTTCTTGTCAGTATAAAGGTCTCGAGACCCTTGTTCAATTTCTACAGCTTCACGGATGGCATGATACGTCCGTTGGACCTCGGGGTCACTGAATGGTTTATCATCCAGAGCGGAAATGACAGCCGCTGCTTCCGCGTTGCGTCCATGTTTCACGAGCCTTGTTGCACTGGATGAGCACTAGCCGTTAACGAGATTGAAGTACCTACCATCTTGGCGATTCTGGGAGCTGGCAACTGGTTACCTCTGAGTATCAATAGGGTCAGAACACATACGAAACCAATCCCAAAGATCATAACTAGTGCGAGAACGATCTGGAGTGCGATGGGGACCCGCCACTGGGCAGAGGATCCAGATGCCCAATACCTATAAACCGTGAATAATGGCACTCTTCCGAGAGATGGGACGTACAAGGCGAAGTCAACCCACTGCATAAGGGATTGATTAGTTTCTCGTAAAACGAGTCAATAGCGACCACGGCTCACATAACTGTACTCGACGACATCAGAGGTCATTCAGAGAGCACTTTGAGGAACGCCACGCACGATATCATGATACCGAACGTGATAAGACTGCCTTCGATCATAATCAAGCTGCCTCTCTTGGCAGCAGGCGAACATTCCGCATGATAACTGGGCACAGTCGATGTCTATACGCAATCAGCCGGCATATGCGTTGGTTCGAATGGTGTTCACCCACGTTAAGTCCGTTTCCGAGACCGGTGATGATGCGCGCGACGACGAGCTGAGCGTAGCTATACGATGTCGTTTGTAGGATGGCGCCGACGACCATGATGCAACCTCCAACGGCAATCGTCTTTCGACGACCGAGTCGATCACCGAGCCATAAGTTGGAGAGAGCACCAATCAAACACCCGATTTCCTGGAGGGGCCGCGACGTGAGCTTGATGCGCCACAAGCGAACATCGACATACATAAATGGCAACCACAAAACTTTGCAGTGTTGCGTTATTGGGATGACTCGCATCCACGACCACCTGGGGGAAGACTTTTTCGAACTACCTCGCACGAGTCAGCAACGACCCAAAGCGAAGAGAAACCCCGAGGCGAACCTGACCGGCTGTCAGCAGTGCCGACATGACGCCTTGATCATATCTACAAGGTATCCATGGGATAAGCTCAAGAATACAAATGTCCAATTGGAGGCATACCCAAAGAGCGTAAAGCCAGTCCCTGCGACAAACGCTAACGAGGCCGTTAACGTCTTGCCTCGTAAAGACAACGCATGCTTCTCTACATCTTCCTTGCGGAGTGCCGGATCTAATCTTCCATGGTATGTTCGTATCTTTTCATTTGCGTCCGGATCCACATCTACAGCAGCCATGCGGCGAGCAACTTAATCGGAGAGAGTGCAGAAAGAATGGGACCGCACCGTGTTTCCAGAACGTCGTTTCTAGATATAGTGGTTATCAAATGCCCGGTAGAACCCGTTCACCGGGGTTCAAGAAGAAGCCAAGTTGGCATCACCTGATACCCGGGTCAAGGGTAGCCCGGAAGAACTTGGGAAATGTGGAGTGGCTAGAAGCATTTACGTAGGAGGATCCAAACGCATCACTCACCTGACGTGATGGGGGGAAGCATATACACTCCAAAAATACAATACAATCGCATCATGAAATCCCCTTGTCTCCGCAAAAGAGACTAATTTTTTTCGGACCTGGTTCTCGGTGCGAGAACGAGAAGTGAAAGCACTTCTAGCTCAAACTCACGGTATCGTAAGGTCGTAAAGTTGTGCCACGGGCCATTAAACAAAAGCCTAAGGATTATCATCGTGGATAAGTGGGCTGTATCACAGGAAAGAACTCGGTTTGCCTTGCGCATTGAACCTCTTTTTAGGAAGGTTTGGTCACCAGACTAACTCGGATCCGCGGGTGTCTAACTCAACTTTACTGCGAGCCTAATGTGGTAAGCAGACATGTCGATGGTAAACAGCGACAAACAACGCGTGCTCAAGCCAGTCCCAACTGATATGTCGTTCGCCGAGTTAAAGTCCAAGAAGCAATCCAAAGGCTCAAAATCGTATGTATCTGCGTTGAGTGGTCCTAGCGCATCGGTGTCCACACAGTCTTCATCCAAAGTTTCAACTTCTGCTATTCGAAATGATGTAATAGTGGACACCGAGGGTCTTTATCCCCAGCTCCCTCCTTCGCTTGAAATCAGGAAAACAGATCATTCTGGGAGGGGTTTGTGGACGCGGCAACATTTCAAACCAGGTACGATGATCTTCAGTTGCTTTCACGGGTGAATTGATTGTTGTACCGTCTTCTACTTCAAGGGTCCATCGTCCTGTCTATAGAACCCCATGTATTCGTCCTCTCAAATCCATCCCTCGATTCACATTGTTCATCGTGCGCGAATGCCGCTTCGACGTCTCCCCTCATGCGATGTTCCGGATGTGGAACGCTAAGGTACTGTAACACCGTGAGTTTTCAAGCATTCACGGCAAGGCAGCTTATTCACCATGAACAGAGCTGTCAAAAGTCAGATTGGAGCCTGCACAAACCCGAGTGTAGTGCGCTACAAAGATGGGCCAAGACAGCACCGTCCACTGCATTGGGTGTTCCCAATGACGCAGTCCGGTGTTTGGGTCGCATCTTGTGGCGAATGAAATCGAAGGGTCTGAATAGTGGATGGGTTAGTCACTTCGTATTCATGTTCCTTGTACATTCGATCACTCATCCACATCTTCAGTCAAAAGAATTACAAGAAATGCAATACCGTGGGTATCCTGCGCTGTCGGTTACTTTTTTGTTGTTGTTGACCCTGGTTATACTTCCAGACAAAGTATCACCGCAGCAATCTGCCTCCGTCGAGGCTCATACTCACCTGGCGCACTCGGTGGTCAGATATCTCGGTCTGACAACGCCATCTGACCTCGAAGAATATGACATCATGTCTGCAGGCGACCTTGTCAACATGATTTCGAGGGTGAGGATTGAACAGGTCTGCCATTCTTCTAATGCTCATTCGGTCTGTGTCCTAGTTCATCACGAACACGTTCGCCCTGACCTCGCCCTCAATCACACCCATTGGTGCCACTGTGTCACCGCTTGTAGCGCTCACGAATCATTCGTGTCTTCCAAATGCAGTGGTTGTATTTCCTCGTAGTGGTAAAACGAAAGCGAAAGAACCGGTCATGAATATCATCGCTTTGCGTGATATCAAGGCCGGGGAAGAGGTATATTGCACGCCACGTCCAGACTTTCAACTAGTGCCCAATTTTTCTCTTGCTCTAGGTGTTAACGGCTTACATCGACACGACCCTCCCAAAGGTGCAAAGACAAAAAGTACTCACCGAAACCTACAACTTTATCTGTCAGTGCCTGCTGTGCAATCAACTCGCCACTGTCACCGACCCACGGGAATCCATTTTGTGCAAGTCATGTGGTGCCACTTGTCCTCTGCCAAATGAGGGTATGTGGCTGATATTAATGATGACTCGGGAACAGCTTCCGACTCGTACCAACAGACAACCCATTTTCTCAATGTTCGACATGTAAAACTGCAATCACCGATCCTCATGCTGTCATCGATGCAGTTCGTATCGGACAAGAAGCACTGGATAAAGCAACGCGTTTCCAGTCGAGTGGTATGCCGCTTTGCTTGGACGATTCTGTCATCCGTGTGATTCATGACGTTCATCTCGTAGATGCCGACAAGGCGGAGCAATTAACCACCCACATGATCCCGATCTTGGTCTCGGCGGGATTACCACCGTCGTCTCATCCCCTTCTCGCGTTATTAAAACTCCATGAGTCGTTATTCGTCTGCTCGTTCTCCGACGGGATCACCCAGGAGCGCTTGGACGAGAGTATACGTACTGCTGCGAAGGACGTTGCGGGGTTATCCACCGTACTTGAGGAAGGACATCCCCTCCGTGGCGTTGTACTGGCTGAGCTGGGGAAACTGCTCGCCGTCGACGAGCCATCGCCCTCGTCGCCCCCTCAGACGACGTCTTTTCCACCCAGTGGTCCGACGAGGCTTAAACTCGCGTACGAGACATTGCTAAAAGCGAGAAAAGAGTTGTTGGTGGGGTTTGGTCGGGAGAATGAGGGTGGTGAGGTGGGTCGGGAGGTTAGGAAGACTATCGTGGCGTTGGAGAAGGAGCTGGGGGTGTGGACGACTGGCGTGCGGAATGTGTTGGAGGACACTTTGGTGAGAGCAAGCGGAAAGACTTGAGGTTGGTTTTTTTTTTGCACTCCCCATGGATACTTTGGAATGAAGGCGTGCTGCGACGTAGCATACACTGCTACTTACTGTAAGCCTACTTTCCATCTCGGTTGTTCGGAACTGCACTTGTACCTCCTTTTAATCACCTGGAGAACACCTCTAGTAGCTGGGGCCTGATGATATATCTGCAAATTAGCCTTCAAGTACTCGATGGGAACAAAAAAAAAGTGTACATGGGCTAGGGCAGCAAAAAATGTCTCTCTGGCGGGGAGTCGAACCCCGCTCTCCCGCGATCCAAGTGATAACACTTGACAGGCGGGTGTACTATCCGATATACTACCAGAGACATGCTATCATCTGGAGGACGGTAAACATCATGGCATCATAGATGGTGGGATCAGCAGCGTTTGTGGCTACAAAGCCTACGAGGTCTGATGAGTCCGCTTCACGGCAGGCCGTCAGCATGATAACACTGGCAGTCAGCTGACTCCAAGTCCGTGTGAGCGTATTAATTTATTCCAGGGTGGTATATATATTATCTTACTGTATACCACACTTTTGTTGAACTTCTCCTCTCATCTACCACCAGAGCGACACCCGTACTGATGTTGTTTTCATATTTGGCACACAGACAAGCTTGGTAAGGAAGGATCCCGCCTTATCACCACCCTTATCTCAAACCACCATTTCCCTCGCAGCAATGACAAACAGCGCGAGCGTGCAGAGAGAATCGCATCCCTTCCACCAGTGTACCACCAACCCCTGACGCCCCAAGACAAAGACATCCTCTCCCGCCCCATCTCCGCCATCGTATCCAGCGTTCAAACCGCGTCACTCACCCCATCCGATGTCCTCACGGCGTACGCCAAGCGCGCGTTGCAAGCGCACGCCCAAACCAACTGTCTCACAGAGGTCATGATCGAACCAGCGGAGAAATGGGCTCGTAGTGCCAATCGTTCCGGTCCGCTCGCTGGCGTGCCCGTGTCCCTCAAGGATTTGCTCGCCGTCAAGGGTTACGACGCGTGCATTGGGTATTCTGCGATGACGGGTAAACCCATGTCGTACGACGGTGCCTTTGTGAGGCTCTTGCGACATGCAGGCGCGATCCCGTTTGTCAAGACCAATGTCCCCCTAACCATGCTCTCGTTTGAAGCCACGAACGATGTGTTTGGTAAGACGGAGAACCCGCACAAGAAGGGGTACGGTCCGGGTGGGTCCTCGGGGGGTGAAAGTGCACTTCTCGCTCTGGGTGGTTCCAGGATTGGTGTGGGCACCGATGTGGCTGGTAGCGTTCGAGCGCCGGCGCATTATTCAGGGATATATGCGATCAAGTCGAGTATGCATAGATTCATAAGGACTGGGAGCGTCTCGAGTATTCCTGGGCAAGAAGGCGTACCTGCTACGCACAGTCCCATGGCGAAAACACTTGAAGATCTCGAGACATTTTGGCGTGCAGTGTTCCAGATGAAGCCATGGGAGTATGATCATTCCGTGAGCACTCTCTACTACCTGTCCCGTCAGTTACATATCAGCTCGCAGGTTCTCAACATTCCATGGAGGGAGGTGAAACTTCCCGTCGACAGACCCATTAGGTGGGGTGTATTGTGGGACGATGGTATGCGTTTATTCCAATCTGAAACTCGGAAAACTAAGCCGGGCTCTAGGCGTTGTTACTCCTTCACCTGCGTGTCTGAGGGCACTCAAATCGGTGACCGAAGTGCTACAGAAGAATGGTCACGAAATTGTTACCCTGTAAGAGTGAATTTTCTCTGGATACACGTGTCTAACAGTCTGTGTCAGGAACCCACCTAGCCCATATGAAGGGCTTCAGATCGCCTCTCAGCTTCTGCTGGCTGATGGTGGCAAGACTGCTGCGAAATTCTTTCGACCATTTGAGACGAATGATGCAGGGATGATTCCAGCGTTTCGCGCCCTCGGGTTACCGCGTTTTGTCATGAAGATTTACGCATGGTATCTGAGATACATTCGCCGCGACCCAATCTACGCTGGTCTGGTAGACAACTTTTACGAGAAAAGCGTCTCAGAGTACTACGCACTCACAGCGAAACGCGAGGGGTACCGTGCGCGGTGGTTCAAGGTCTGGCGTGACGCCGAGGTAGAAGGTGCACTGGGAGACCAGGGTGTCGATTTTATCCTTACGGTGCCGAATGCATTGCCGGCCCTACCGCATCGGGGTATGCGGCATGGGTGGAAAGCGTGTGGTTATACTTTCCTATTCAACCTGGTGGGTAACGAACCGACAGTCGTTTGGGTGGCACTTTTCTGACCGTCTTGTTGTTGCTGTAGCTCGATTACACTGCAGGGGTGATGCCAATTACCCGTGTCAAGAGTACCGACGTTGTTCCACGCACTTTCCGAGCCCGTAACGCGATCGAACGAGAAAATTACCGCATGTATGATGCGACTGCGATGGAGGGTCTTCCTGTGGGCATCCAGGTGGTTGGCAAACGTCTAGACGAGGAACGCGTGCTGGAAGGCATGAAGCTGATCGAAAGCCTAATGAAAGGTGCTGGCTTGGCCTATGCCGGGATTCCATTGTAATGTATAGTGTGTGCCTGTGTATGTATATTGGAACGCATGTGGAATCACTATCTCTGCATGGATGAGTATGTAGAGCTTGCGTACGAAACGCCGATGCTTTCGCTCATTGTGTTGTTTGCACTATCCACGTGCATGTCTGAACCTCGTCAAGTTCAAGTCACTCTCCTAGCCAACTAAAACCAGGCCCAAGTACTGATAACTTGGCGATATAACAAACAGGCGTTTTTTACTCAAAAGGCTCGACGCGGAGGTAATTCCTATGTGATGCGATGTCAAGCTTTGACCGCTTGTGTCAATGTCAAAACAGACTTGACACGCTTGACAGTCGGATCCGACTCGATCGGGGCGTGTTTTTATCAAAAAAACGTGACATAAGATCTCATATTCGAGATACACGAGATTGCACCCGGCGCGCGCGACGCATGATGCATGGCATGTATGACAACCGACAGCCATGGTGGCATGACTATATACAATGTTGACAGTCACGGTTATCTCTGCGTGTTGCCAACGGGCCATGGACAAACCGGCGACTCGGATCCTATGTTGGACCGCAGCTGCTACACGGGGGGTAGCCTTTCGTCGGAGCTAATGGTACAACGCGACGGGTACAACTGAGATATTTTTTCCATCCGGTCCGGGCATGGTATAATGTCACGGTATGCGGGGTAAGGCAAGAAACGTACCTTTGATCAGTGATGTACCGTGGCCCGACGGGCCCAAGGTGGGGATAGATTGATAGCGCTAGATTAGACAAAGTAGGATAAATTGTACCGACTTATATTCCGTAAAAGAAATTCTGGGCTGTACTCTATGTACTATGCAAAGGTAAATTTACAAGATACATGCAGTGTCATGCAGTGTAACATGTTTTAGCGCGAAGCGCTCAGGCCTCAGAAGTAATCAGGGATAAAATCGCTTCCCCATAAGTGAGGCAATCGAGATTCGAGATTCGAGACCCAACAGGATTTGCTACAGCACTCGTTCAGGGGGGAGGCATTCTAAAGCAACATGAAATCATTGCATCAAGAGCCAAACAGCAATCAGAAAACATGGTTCCCAGCACCAAGATCGTAACATGAATGAACTTATCATGTAAAGGGCCGCATATTGAAAAGGGGGGGGAGAAAAGGCGGAGTAGCCATATCACGGTCGTCAAGCACCCACGAGAGTCATGGAAACCGCTGCGGGCAATTGGTAGATCGGGATGCGACGGCACCGTTGTGCCTCAACCAGATTTTATTCACCAACGACTGCTTCTTCTTCCCCACTCTTCCCTACTTCATCCCCGTCATCCCCGCCAACCTCGTCGGTGATATCGCTCTCACTCTCCGGCGGAATCGGTTCTGATGGCGGTGGCTCATTTAAGTCGAGCGAAGGCTCAGGTGGAGGCGGCAAGTCGGATTCCGCATGTGGTTCCGGACCCTTCGGCTCTTCTTCGCTGGACAACGGGATGGGATCGTCATTCTCGCTGGCGGATTCTGCGACGCTCTCTTCTGGTCCAGGTAGGGTTTGTGTCGATTGAGTCAATACCTCAGATACGGTGGCGTCTGCTTCTTCCGGCGAGGATTCCACGACCTCGGGGGTGGAGGTTTCATCGGCGGGTGCGCTTTCCTCGGGTACATTTACCACTTGAACGGGCTCTTCGGCACTTGTTTCGATAGCTGGGGTGTCAGAAAGTGGTCCTGGTAGTGATGGCTCCGATGGTGTATCATGGAGAGCAACCTCATTCGGCGTGGCTACGCCAGCAGTGTCCTCAAGCGAAATGAGTGAAAGCGCTTCCACCGGCGGGGATAGTGCATCAGTGAGAGTCAACTCAGAGCGAGCATCGCCAATATCTTCATCGTCTAAATCCTCCGTTCTTGTCTCAAGGTCGGGCCAGGATTGTTCCGAGACGAACGATTGCGTTTCGGCTACTGGTGAAGTGCCGAGCAAGCTGACACCATCTCCAATCCTGGACAGTTCCTCCGCCACATTAAAAGCTTCGCTAAACACCATCGTGTCAGTTCGGCTACGCCCAAGTCTCCGGGGGCTATCCGTTCCAGAATTATTGGTGGCGTCCACAGCTCTCGGACGACTATTCAAAACCTGATCAACGTCAGGAACTGATGTTGTCGTAAGAATGTCATTTTGAAGGTTTGGGATCGGGTGGACTGCAGCAGAAAATAAGCGAGGGGGTTCCACTTCCTCGGTTTGACTTTTGTCATCGTGGTGGATAGCGCTTTCAGGGATCACGAGGAATTCTGCGGGTACCAAATCAAAATGATTAGTGAGTTTGAGGAAGCGGGCATAAAGCGATGATTCGGCTTCGGCTTGCTCGAAAGCTTCCCGATGGTGAAAATATGCATGTGCAAAAATTCTGCCAAGACGTCGGGCAAGAGAAGGGAAGTGCCTGTGTGATGTCTGGGGAATTGAGAGCCTGATCAGTGAAAGAAAACCAGATCGAAATTAATCAACGGTGAAAAGGTGGATCAGAAGTCAGCCAAATATGTACCTGGAAGGAAAGGCTCTGGGAGAGTTCAACAGGGCAGTTGCGCTATCGACCGTATGAAGGATGTAATCGATCGCACAGCATTGCTTTATAATACGCGTATCAGAATATCATGGAAATTGCTGAATTGGCAAGTGCAGACCTCCATAGCGCCGTCATTACCGTGCGCAACGCACAGATATAGCCACTCTCCCGCCTTCATTTGAGGACACGAGCTCCTTGTGCATTCTTGTTGTAGCATCGTAATCAGAGGGTGCGAAAGGTCTTGGGCAAGGCGTCTACAGAAAAGGCTCAACGGGGAAGTTACACGTATGAAGCTGTCGATTTGACGCACCGTAACTGCTCATATATCCAACAGGCCCTGTCGACGGAAATGTCACTTTTGCGGTCTCCATCTTCGGACTTTTTTGCGTCGAGCTCTGGAGAGTCTGTGGATTCGTCCTGGTCCTTTTGGGTGACTTTTCCGGGGAGGGAAACGATGGCATCGACGTCGTGGACGTCGAGACGGATGAGCAGGGAGATGTATTCCTGGAGCTGGAAGGCACTGTCAAGGGAAGAGAGAGGAGGAAGGGACTTTACTGGGTAGAATGAAGATACGCGTGATCCACGGTAAGGACGTTGGAGGAGAGGCGTGGCCATCGTCGTTGGCAGGGCGCAAGTGCCCGGAAGATGTTTCAAAGGGGGGGAAAATAAACATCACGTGGTAGTATTACCAAAAAGGGCAAATAAATATGTGTGAAATTATATGTCAACGACAACGTCACTCAGGTCCGATGGGAGATCTCTTATTTTTTAAATTGTATTTTTTAAAATAAACTTGTCATGTCTCCCTCTGACCCCATCTATATTAGACAGTCGTTCCCTCATACCCTAGTCGCTCCTTCTTTCACCATGTCCGACCACCCTCACGAGTCCCAACTCGACTCCGATGTCGAGAAGGACTATGCCTCCCACACCGACAGCGAGCCTTCCCCTTCTCTCCCAAGGGGCTTTCGCTGGGGCGTCGAAGCGCGGGGTACGTCAACTGTCCCTCTCGTCGCAATTATTCCCTCTCACTCCCCTCCCTAGGGACCGTACCCGTACCCTATGAAGATCGCAGAGACACCCAGTTTTATAAAGTATTCTTCGTCTGGTTCTCCATGAACTTCAACATCCTCTCGTGTGTGCCACCTCCTACCCTTGGTCCCACCTGACCTTTCCCCAGCTTTTCAACCGGAACACTTGGTCCGATCGTCTTCGGCCTCGGTCTTCGCGATTCCTGTCTTGTAATTTTATTCTTTAATCTCATTGCGAACATCCTTCCCGCATATCTGTGAGCCCCTTCCCTCTCTTGCCCATCCAGGTTCCAATCCCTCTAGAAATACGTGGGGCCCGAAGACCGGCATGAGGCAGATGATTGTATCTCGCTACAGCTTTGGGTCCGTCCTCATCCACCCGTCTCTCCTCGAGTACCCTCATGCGACGTTGTTGTCAGATATTATGGTGTCATCTTTCCCACTATACTCAACCTCATCGGCTTGTGTGGTTTCAACATTCTCAACTGTATCCTCGGCGGTCAAGCGCTCGCGAGTGTTTCCAATAACAACATGTCGTGGACGTAAGTTGGTTTCCTTCAATTTCGCTTCCACTCTGCTTACCGTCGTGTTCCCGATCTCAGGGTTGGAATCGTTATAATTGCCCTGCTTTCGATGATTGTATGTCATTCCTCGTGGATTCCTTCGCTTATGGTGCCGAACACATAACTACTAGATCTCCTTCATGGGCTACAAAGTTCTCAATTGGTACGAGCGTCTGGCATGGCCCCCCGTTCTCCTCGCTTTCCTCGTCGCCCTCGGTGTCGGAGGCAAGAACCTCTACAACGTCCAGCCCGCTGTCCCTGCAACTGCATCCGCAATCCTTTCCTTCGCAGCCACAATCGCAGGTTTTGTCATCACCTTTTCTGCAATGGCATCCGATTTCACAATGTATTACGACCCAAACGTATCGAGGCAAGTGCTCTTGACACATTGCTTTGCCCTTGACCTGAATGACACATGATAGTCGTCGGATCTTTTGGTATTCTTATCTCGGATACATTGTACCAATCGTACGTCCCGCCGCATCACAGCATCTGTCACGATGCCCAGTTTGTAATTATTTTTCAGATTTTGCTCGAGTGCCTTGGCGCGGCGGCCGTTTTAGCTGCGCCCAGCGTTGACAGCTGGAATGCAGGTTACGGTTTAGACGGCAATGTCGGTGGCCTGCTAGAGGCTATGCTGAGTCCCGTCGGGAACTTTGGCAAGTTCTTGACCGTGATGCTCAGTCTGAGCGTGACGGCGAATATTGCCTGCACCCTTTATTCCATGTGCTTCAACTTCCAGGTGCTCATACCAAAACTTGCCGGTGTTCCCAGATATGTATTCTCGATTGTGGGTACGGCAATGTACGTTTCTCGATCATTCTCCCGCGACTCTCTTGCTGATTTCTATACTTGTCACCTCGGTGCATAGTGCCCTACCGCTATCGATCGTCGGCGCGCACACGTTTTATACAACGCTCACAGACTTCCTTAGTCT
>JBBPQT010000498.1:0-14629 GCA_038092715.1 Boletus smithii | reverse complement strand
CAACTGATGTAACTCTGCTTTCACAGAACTCCCTCAATTGACGAAATCAAATGTTGAGCGCTTGGCTCCCACTCGAGGACAATTACCTTGTTTACAAGGTCACTCCTCCCCGTAATTGTGGCTGTGTTGACAAAATTTCACCCGTGGTCACCCGACCCTTCTTCCGATTTTTGCCTTGTGTCCTCTTTTGTGCGTTCCAAATATTTAAATCTACAAGTTTAGCTTCAAGTTTATGACAGTAAACGGTTTCTGCCGGCATCGCGCGGTGCTCATCTAGTTATTTATACTACAGTGAAATTCACGGGAATTGGTGACGTGGGCGGTGGGGAAAAAGTGCGATGAACAAAAAAAGCGATCTCGAAACACAAAGGCGCCAGGTCGGAAAAACTGCGGCCATCATTACCATCATGGTGCGTGTTTGCCTCGTTTATCAAACATATTGCATGCGGTCGAAAGCTCAAGCGCTCGATGGAGAGCGTCAAGTAAACATGCGCTCCCTTTCTTCTTTTTCACAGCCAGCTTTTCTTCCCTTTGCCCTTGCTCTCCGTCAGCGTGTCAGCTCTGTACCACGCCATGTCAAACAACTCTCAGGAGCCTTTGCCTCAAGCACTCTACATATCGAGTACAATCTCTCTCTGTCTATCTTTCTGATCCATCTGGGCTGAGTCCGACTACTTTTTGCAGGACTCGATGTGAAGCTCTCTCAGCAATCGCGAAAGCAAGTCAAAGCTATAAAGCTACAGATCTGTAACAGGACGTTGAAGGACTTCCACGCTCCCATCTCTCCAAGCGGCAGCCACAGTGAAACGTTTATCCCGGCACTGTGAGTGTTGCCAATCCACCGTTGTGATTGGGAGACGAATCATTATAATTTCCTGTCTCAGCGAGCTCCAGCCTGGAGATCAGTTATCCGTATCAGCGCAATGTCATACGCGATTTCGAGACATGGACGTAAAGATTACCATGGATCACCATGAGATATTCTCTGGAGCAAAAGAAAAAGAGGGAATAAAAAGTACGCTACCCTTTTTTTTTGTTTCATACAAGTCGTCATTCACAACTCTGTGGCAGCGTATCAAAAGACCGCAAAGCACATCGATGTGATCATTTCCTTGCATTTGGTAAGTAGTCTACCGCTGGATCTATAATCGTCATCGACGACTTTACACGCCCGCAGTTGCGCCCGACCACGAACGATATCATCGAGGCTTGTCCCCAGTGAGTCGAAACATCACAGCATCCTCTGGGTTCCGCTGATAGCGTCGCAGATTCAGAGTCTTGATCATTGGCAATGTACTTCCACATCCTACGGATCGATGGCGACGACCTGACTTTTCTATTTCTTAGTCTGGCGTTGGTAAATCGTCGCTGATCAAGAAAATGTTTGGGGTTCATGAAGTCGTAAGTTACATGGTTCTTGCAATGCATGGGGATTTCAAGTCTTGGTTTCTTTTAGCATGTTGCCAACGACACACGCGGCATAGCCGACATTGATAGGAAATTCATATCCTCCCAGAACGGACGATTCGTCCTTCACGACAGCAAAGGATTCGAGGAGGGTGACAGCGATAACGTGGAAATAGTGAAACAGTTTGTGGAAAGGCACAAGGACGAGCCTCGCATCAAGGATCGACTTCACGCTGTCTGGTGAGCGTGCGCGTTCGAGTTGCAGTGAACTTGCACTGAGCAAGAGCTATCTAGGATGTGTTTGGAAATACCGTATTCAGACGGGCGTTTGCTGGAGTCGGGCGCGGAAGATTTTCTCCGCCGCAGACGTGAAGTTTTGGGTGACGGTGCATCTTTATTTATCCAACCATGTTGTCGTGCGACTCACGTTTCTTTCGTCTCTTGTTGTGTAGTTCCCCTTGTCGTAGTGTTGACAAAGGCGGATCTGCTGGACAACCAGCTGGAAATCGACATACTGCAAGATGGTTCGTATCGCAAGACGTTTGAACAGCGCAAGTCAGAGTTCCTGGAGAAGCACTGCATTGGACCTCTTCGCGCAGCAGCAGGGGATGTGCCCCATGTCGTTGTTTCCAGTAGGTATCAGATCGCTGCGTTCATCATCTCATCTCATTGCTTGACAGCGCACGTCCCACGTCCTACCATGTTCGCCGATGTCATCAAAATTACAAGGGACTGTGTAAACACGTACATAGGCGAGGAAGCCAGCATGGTCGCTGCGATGGCCCAGCGGGCGAGCATCAAGGTTAACATCGAATCTTCAATAGCGTAAGCAGCATCCTTCTTACATGGCTGATGCGGAGGTCTCACGCTCTATGCTAGTATCGGAAGGAAGAGTAAGCATCAGTGGACGGTACCATTCGATGGCTGAGAATGGATATAGAATACTGGTCCAGGCTGGCAAAGAGCGCGTTTTTTTCTGACTACACGTTGAAGGCGTGTGTGCAAGTGCTCCACAGAGACATCGTCGCTGTTTGGAACTTTCATGACCCAGATGAGGCAAGGACTCCGTATACCATCAAGGTTTTCCTGAACGGCGCTGATGTGTATTGCAGGTTTTGCAGCAGGACGATTTCATTGGCGCCTTGCTCCATATGGGAGATCTCGAACAACAACCGCCAGCTTCGTGAGCAGTTGTCGCCTCTCTCGAATCTCTTCGCATGCTTGCGCCATGCATGCTCACGGGACTTGCAGACCCCCGATCGATATCTCGCCGGTGCTAGGTCTCGTGAAGGCTATCGCTGGATCAGCGCCGGAACCTACCTTGATCATTCTGTTTTGCGTCGTCGATGCGGCAATCTGGCTAGCACAGCTAGCCCAGGCAACATATCAACGGACGTGCGTGACATTATCATGATGATACTATTCCGCGTTCTCACTGTATCTGTAGGACAAGCGTCGTGAAACTCTTGATGCTCTACATCGTTGGTTCCATATTTGTCATGCAGATCATCTTTCTTTTGGCGCCCGAGGGCCATGTGACTGCCCAGGTGGTCGAACACGCCATACACACCTACATGCTCTCGAAGAAGCAGCACGTTCGTGAACAGATTGACGCGTTTGAGGTCGAACGTGGATCGTTATTTCCTGGAGGACCTGACCATGTCCTGAAGCAGGTGGAGCTGTTGATAGAATCGTGCAGTATTGGCGATGATCAGATTGAGGGGCTCAGGGAGGCTCAGAAGGTTGGCGCAGGCGAGGAGAGGGGAGCGCAGTGATGGGTATTGGCTTTGGTCAGGAAAACTTTGGCTGCGAGGGTTGTCAATGTCATGTTTACTTTCGAATTGTGGACAGTGTCAATGGGGGGTTTTTTTTTTCGTATGACAATATTACTACACGCGTTTACATTCTCAAGTCGGATATGGTGTAACGGCTAACATGGCTGTCTTTCAGGTAATGGGAATTTTAAAAGATCCTGATCACAGCAGCCCCGGGTTCGACTCCCGGTATCCGAACTTTTTTTTTTTTGGTGCTGCACTCAATTGACTCGTTCAATGTCCAAGTGCTCGTCCTTTTATACCTCTAGGCTCCAAGTATAATAGATTTGAGTTTTCTTGCGGGCGCGCGCCCGCACGTCAGGCATAATAACGGAACTACAGAGCACCATCATATCAGATTCAACAGACCTATCGAATAACCGAGAAAATGAGATATGTTAACCAAGGTACTAGTAAGTAAATATCATACACGTCTCTGTCCTTGTCCCCAAAGAGTCAGTCGGTCAACGCTAGTCCGTAGTTATATATAAGATCGACCGACTCGTGTGACTGCGGGCCCGAGGACGGTATGTCTGTCCATCACACGATGCCATACGCCTCCCGTTCTCGCTTCGACCACTCAAACACGGGCAGCGCATGTGCCTCGGTGCTAAAGACCCATTTATCAAGGGGGAGAGGATCCTCGTCCAAAAACAAGAGATAGAGGTATTTGAGCGTTTCGGCTAAAAAGTAACTAGAAAACGGTGGGCCCGTTGAGAAAGACGATCCCATCGCATCGCGAGCAACGCGTCAAACTCACCTCGGCATGGAGTCCTTTTGATTCGGATGTGTGGTGTGGACCATCTCGACGCTGGCGTACCCCGAGTCGGTTTTGGCGTAGCGTTCGATGGCTTGGAAGATGTGCCAGCCACGGTGGCGCCATTTCACGTCTCCGGTCGTTCGCCATAGGATATAAAGCGATTCGATCGTCTGCGCAATAGGGAGAGAAAGAAAAAAATCAAATCACAAAGGTGAGCATACGCACGCACCTCGGGCCGCAACAGATATGCCGCATTTGTGATGTAATAGTCCCTCCCATACAGATTCAGAGGCTTGCCTTTACCCCGCGCAGACCCACCGGGAGGCCTTACCAATCCATCGACTGTCGCGTTCTCGTGTAGTGGACTCGTCCACGGTTTGAGATCGCGAACGCCGGGCGGCGGGCGTATAAATCCCGATCCCCGTCCGGATCTTCTCCACCACCCACCCATTTTATCTTCATCCTCCTTCCAATCACGCATTGCATCCATCCAGTGTATCTCACCCAGCTGCGGATCAACGTCCATTCGTACAATTTCAGGTCCCAATCCCGTTGGTTGATCCGCATAGGTCAAATAACACGTCTGTGCGATTCCCTCCGCCGCCCACAGATGCAGGTCCGCCAGATTAAACTCGGCGAGGTCGGCATAAGCCCGACGGTCCGCTGGCAACAGGTCGTCGGCGAGCGCAGCAACGTCGATGCCGAGAGTATCGAGGTGGTTGAGGGGGAGGAGGTGTACGCCAAGGGCGAGGAGGCCAGGGAAGAAACAGGAGAGGTGTTCAAAGTTATGGGAGGGGAGGAACGAGCGCTTCAATATGTGTCCATCGGTCACGTAGAGGAGTTGACGCTCGGGGGTGAGATACAGCAGGTTGTTGATGACGTACGAGGTGAACCGGAGGTCTGTATGTGGGGGGTCAGCATCAGTATCAGTTGTCATAGGTATGACGAGATACGGACACATTTCGAGATTACGCTTGTCTGTACGTGCAGTCAATAGAAATTGTTTGAGGGTATATTCGTGCCCGCTGTCCGCAAGGGCACCGACGGAGAGTGAGATTGCTCCTGGGTGGGCGTGTCAACCGATTGCGTGGGTCAGGAGCGAGGGACTCACGGTCCGATGGAGTGCCCGAATTGAGATTCCATAGTGTGGGATACATTCCTCCGGATCGATTGAGGTTTGCATTATATAACATATTGGTGATCAAGGTCGCCTGGAGTGCTGTATTAGCTCGAATTCCGCATGGAAAGCACAACAACACAGACGTGATCGACGTGTTCCTTTTTCCCTGTAATCTTGCCCAGGTATGCGTATTCCAGCTGACAAGACGCCATTTCCGCCAACACACTCATACCATAGGATATATCCTTTCCCCTGCAAGAAAAATAACTCAGGATGAGATCGTCAACACAAGATATCAACGGAGCTGACGTGTAGGTATCGACTGCAAAAGCAGGGAATCCGCTCGTTGTATTGAACGCAGGGGCCAATATGCTCCCAAGTTCGTCCGCCTTGTCTCGTAAGAGACCGTGACCGGAGATCGCGTATGCAGCCAACAATCCACCGAGATAGCGGATCACCGTTTCGAAAAAGGGGACAAACGTATTCTAGGAGGGACGGGCGCTGAATGGACGGACTGCACGAGGAAAGGAATGAGAAGGAGAGGACATACGGTTGGGAGAGAAAAGTTGCTATGACTGATCATCGGCAATGCACGGGTATACTCGTCCTCGAATCCCATGAGGAGCAACGTATCGAGGGAATCCACCGCGGTGACGCCCCATCCATTGAAACTAGGCGCGGACACGATGTCAACGATGGGTGCCCAGACGCAACGCGACGGTCCTTGTGCGTGAGTGAGAAGAGACCCACCTGTTGATGCTCTGGTTTGACACGGGCAACAGCTCGTCGTTGGGGAAGGCATGCTGCTCGTAACCACGATAAGCATGCCGGAAGGCCTCTTTGACTTGTGCTGCTCGTTCGGCCCAAATCTCAGGCGATTCTGGGTGCCAGAAAATAATGTCTTTGGATGAGAAGAATACCCCGCTTCGTTTGAGATAAGCATAGTAGAGGGTGGAGAGGATGACGGAGACGCCGAGCATGATAAGGACATGGCGGATGGTGATTCGACGGTGTTGACGGAGACGAAGCGAGGCAACGACGTTGGTGGGGTTGAGGTAGTGGAAGATGGTGGTCGGTGGTGCCATGATCGTTGCGACGTGGATGAGCGACCTCACGAAGAGGTACTGGGATCGTCTCTTACATAAATATTATCCGCTCGGATATGAGACGGCTGACTCCGGATCAGGCTTGATCTCAAACGTTAACCAGCTCTAAAACACTCAGCAGTTCCCAACGCGACGCTACCACTTGACAATAAGACGAAGACTATGTAGTTTTCTTGCTTTTCTCTCTCTCGAAAAACACCGCACACTCGCACTGTCCATAACTCCAAGACACCCGCGCCAACATGTGCGCATCGCCCTCACACATTGATGGGGCTGCACCCGATATTGATGAGACCATTCTGGCAAGTGTAATCACATCAGCGAAGCGCATCTTATTCCAAACACAACTCACGTATGTCACGTTGGCACAACATACTGCCTCTTGCTGACAATTTGCAGCGTCCGCCAGACCGATGATATCAGTACAGCTGAGGCCGATATCACCCACGACGGACGTAGCGACTCCGATCAGCTCTCCGATGTTAAGCCCACTGAGTAGTCCTCCGAGGCCTGCCTCCTCGAGTAGCCCTAGGAGTTCCAAAGGCGAGCTGGCCGACTAAAAAAATGACCATCCAATGTGTCAGAACGGGTGAGTGAGCGCCAAAGGTAGGGTAGGACGTACGCTCGTCATCGTATTGCAGCATTTCATGTTGCTGACGTTGCACTCGCCGTTGCTGGTCGGGGTAGCCGCACCCCTCGTGATCGCGAGGAACGCGACGGCAGACAAGATGACGGTGGATTTGAAAACAGGAGCGAACATGATTATTTCTTTCGACTCAAAGTGCAGTGGATGACGAGGTAAGGGGATGGAGTAGCGGTGAGGGGGGGGGGTCAGGTTTTATACCCTCGCCGACACGGTCTGCGCACTGTTCTGCTCGTTCCTGAAACAAAAAGGAATGTCCCCAAGAAAACGAGCGTGCGTCTGGGACGGCTGTTTATCGTAGGGAAGAAGAAAGACCCCCAACTCCTGAGCGGCGCACATTCTAGTTGTGGCGTCCCCCCTTCCACCTTCAAGTTGTTTGTTGGTCAGGAGCGCGCGGCTGAACGGGCAGAAAAGATCGATGTCCAGTCAGGAAATGCCAGAGCCGCGGCTGTTCTTTTAGAATGCGGAATCTGACCGCGGCGTACTCGGACGAACGAGACATGCTCAGAGTCAAGTGCGAATGAACATGTCCATGATGTGCCTCCATCCATTCAGTTCAGTCGCATGCTGATTGACGATCTCTGTCAGGCACAAAATCAAGGAAACTGACCGAAGCGCGATGCCGGGCACAATACAACACGACGATGAACACGCTTCCATTTGCACGCATCCTAGTATTGACGACGCTGAGGCCTGAGGATCCGTATCGTCGCACAGGCACAAGATGGTCCAATTCCACCTGTGCCACGTCACGCCACGTCATCAACGCCGCCCGGATCGGCACTTGCGGTCTGCCTTTGAATACACCAATTTTGTGTGTACGACGACCTCGCGACCAGCGTGTGCGCACACTATCGCCCGCGTGGTCCCCTCGCCAGAAACCGCAACCCGCCAGCGCATGGTACCCAAGTTCTTGCCCTCGCGCTCCACGTTCTCTTACCATATGTACACTACCATACCACATACGTTACGTGGCTAACTCTTTCTTGGAGATGTACCGGCCTGATAGGCGTTGTTAGAGCGCGCATGACGGATGTCACACGCTGTGCCCGACAAAGAATAGAAATGACCTCTCCCTTTATCAACGCAAGACTCATCCGAGTCCGGGGTGGTACGTGGCACCCCTAGGATTGCTATGAGTTCGAATTCGGAACCGATATGATGTCTGCGTTGACATTTTCATGTTGTGGCATATGGCAAAGTTGTACGTTGTGTTCGTAAATGACATTTATTCGTGCACCAAAGCATGCATAGTCACTACAGTCAGCTCATCGAGAAAACGACCGATGGCATCACCTCTACGGCTCAGACTCTAGACTCTAGATTCTACCCAACCACCATCACCGTGGTCTTCAATTGCCGCCCGCCTCTCAGATCTCGTCTTCCAACGCCCCACAGCCCTTGTTTGTTCGATCAGATCTTGGCGGGACGAGCGCCTATCGACGGGATGTCCACGGTTTGCATTGTGGGTCAGTGTACATCTATCAAGGGGGTGAGCCAGGCGAGAAGGAGGAACCAAGACGAGCACCATGTCCACATTCTCCAACGAAATATACCACTCTTCATCAAATGTCCATCGCCGGACCAAAAATGAAGACGACGTACCCGCAAAGACAGAGCCATAACGATAATCGATCGCACTGCTGATAAACGGTGTGAAAAACGCGAGTAAAAAATTGGCGGGCGGGCGTCGAGAGACTGCCTTGTTTGAAAGGTTTCGCTAATTAAAATCCAGACGCGTGGTGGGGTTAGACGAGGCCAATATACCCTACTCACGGCAAAACCATGCACACCGAGACGATCATGACCAGGTCTAAAGAGGACGTACGCTTTCCGATGGCGGGATGCGTGACAGGATCGACAGCCGTCCCCGCCGATGCAAAACACAAGCAACCAGGCAGATTGCCATACACCACCGCAAATAAGTGGCCACCTCCGTCCAAACTGATGCGATAACAAGGGCAGGGCGAACAGACTAGAAACGTACGCGCTCCATGATATACATGCCATCCAAGGTGTACAGGCAAAATGATCTGCGTGACAAACAAGTCCGACAGTCCGACAGCTTGAAAGACCGTGGCACCATAGTGAAGACTCTGCAGGCTCATACCGAGGAGTGTGCGGTAGAGCGTCTTAATGTGTGGTCTGAAGCAGTTCCAAACTGGACCGGATTTCCTCGACTTCACGTCGGGTGATGTAGTGATCATTGGCTTCGGCTGGAGAGAGACCCCGGTACGTGCGAGGGATGTTCGTGCCTCATCCAGCCGGCCGTGGGCAGCAAGCCACCTATCGGTGCATACAAGATCAGACAAAGAGCGGTAAACAAAATATTGGAAAACGTTCCTTGGACTTTTGGGCATGAACAAGATGCCGATTTCGACTGGGAAGCGGAACCGGCGGTGTACCTAGTTTCGATTGAAATGCAATCTACAATTGCTGATGAGTACTAAATTAAAAGTGTGATATTGGAGGCCAGACTGACAAGCGACTAGGATACCGAATGTGATGAAGAGTTGGTGTCGTCTGATATTAACCCACTATCCCCAAACATACGTCAATGTACCACGGATTTGGGGAGGAGCAGTTTCTGCTTGGTATTAGAGGCGCATGAAAGGATATATGATAGGGACGGCACATACCATAGGCACATCTGCACTAAGAGCACCGACGACAAACTGTTGCCGAAAATGCACACGTAGAAACAATACCCGGGGTAGAGCATGTTGCGAAGCGTAGTAGGAAATCATCCATAAGGAGGATGTCGGACATCTGACCGGTATCATACTAGGGTGGCTGTCAGCGGGATCGTGTGCAAAACCATGTGGCTTACCCCAAAGATGAAACCACCCATGGGAGGCTAACAAGGCCAACATAATCGCGATTCAGACCCATCCTATGGGCAGACCTTGACTATGGAGGTCATAAGTCGCCGTTGAGCACAGTGCAAGGCAAAAGAGAACGTACATATAAAACAGCGCCTAGAGAGGGTAACGCAGTCAGCTGAGGTCATGTGCAGCAAGATTGAGGCATAGAACTCAATTTAGTGTGACGTGACAAAGACACGCTCGGTCACGCGTCACGACGCGTCTCTCTCTATTGTACGATGCCTGCTCGTGCTGGGCCGAGTCGATCTCAGCGCTCTCAACGACAGCCTCAGCCATCCCAGTACCACTCACAGCGCGCCCGCGGGCGACGTGCTGAAACAGAAGACGACGGTAGCAGTGAGGAGGATGGCTTCGAGATGGATCCTGACGGGGACATGCAAGTCGAACAAGCTCGAGGTGCAGATGCTGACGACGTACGTCTGACACGTCCCTCGTTCCATACCTTTGCTCACACTCGCCAGCACCTTGACAAAAAAGCGTGCGATCTAGTCCGACTCGCGCTCTTCACTGAGCACAAACGTATCCCCTTGCGTCGCGAGGACATCAACAAGAAAGGTATGCCTCTTTCTCACCCATGCATTCATCCCTCTCAGGATCCATCTAGTCCTTGGCTCATACACCCGGTCATTCAACCTCGTGTTATTCAAGGCACAAGTCCTCCTACGCAAAACGTTTGCCATGGAACTCGTCGAACTTCAAGCTCGCAATTACCGTGACCAAGATCCCGAGGACCTCCAAAACGCCACGGGCGTCAAGAAAAAGGGTGCGCCGTCCCTACTTTCCCCTCGTCCTCTTCCCCCTCGTTCTAACAACCCCTCCAGCCACCGCGACCGGTTCGAAAACGTACATCCTCCGCTCTACCTTGGACACTGCTATCATCGAACAAGCCGCCTTGTCCGATGAACGCCTCCTCGAAGAAGAGATCGCTGAAGGCCCCGACGACGACGACGACGACGACGATATGCCCCGCAACTATGGCAGCATCATTGCCTGGAGCGCCGCCGATCAACTCGCCGCCCTTGGTTTGCTCCACGTCATCCTCGCGCTCATCCTGGTCAACGGACGTGCCATTACTGAATGTGCGTCTTTGGATTGTTTGACCGCCCTTTTCTGACCATACCTGTGGGGCCGTTGCTTAGTGGACCTCAGAGCCAACCTAAAACGCCTCCGTATCTCACAAGGCGGTACCATCCCCTCTAACGCCCAATCCACCCACCGCTCCATGTCCATCGACACCTTTCTCCAACATCTCATCCGACAAGGCTATCTCGACTGTGTCCGTCTTGGCGATACCAAATCCGCGACGGGCAAGCGCCGCGGACGCGTCTCTGCCACACAGGCGAACGGAAACACCGAGGACAATCCCCAAGCATGTGAGTGGCGCTGGGGGAATCGGGCGTATAGTGAGGTGGGGGAGCAGGCGGTGGCGGCGTTCGTGGGCGAGTTTATGGTTGAGCGGACGGGATTGGCAGATGTGGACGAAGAGGAGGAAGAAGGTGCAGGTGGGAATGGTGGGCGTCGACGGGGCAAACAGAAACAAAAAGAGGGAGTGATGGAGAAGCGGTTGGAGACGATGGTCAAGGCGATCGAGAGAGCTGCTGGAGGGAACCTGACCGACGTCAAATGAACGATATGAATAATTGCTCGTATATGCACTATGCTAACTACGATCTGCTCTAGATCGTCGCCGGCTTGTCCTACATATCCAGAGCTCATCTAATCACGACCACGTCTTGGCCTCGCCATGCCGTGCGACGACGCATACCTTGACCATGCATGCTGTGCATGTAGCACCCGAGTGTGTAATCTCGGGGTATATGGGTGCAGAACTGACGTCGACGCTGTCCCCGTTCACGTCACTTTCACCATCCAGGGACCCATGCCTCGCCGTCGAGCCCGTTGCACCAAGTGTTTGTCGGACCAATTACTTCGTTGAGCTGCGAAGAGACCCGCTGATCAGTGCAACCAAACACAGAATGACACCACCATGGCCCCTGCCTACGATGAACACGATCCTTTTTCGGCGTCACCGTCTCTGCGCCCCTCAACAGCCGACCATGACGCCTGGATGACATTCAAGACTGACGCTGGTCCCTCCCAACCTCCTGAAAGCCTAACCTCCACACACACATCCACGCCTACTCACGTCGCCATCGATGGATCGCATATAGGGGGCACGGGGACGTGTGGAAGAACGGTCGAGGAGTTGCCAGGCAAAGAGGTAAGTGTTATGTACTGCGGGGTGCATCAGTCAATTTCAGAGAAAGGGGGTGAGAAAAGTTGCGAGGGGACGCACGAAATGAAGGAAACGTTTGAGTACTGGGGCGTTCTCAGCTAGTCTGGTGACATGCAATGGCGTCCTGGCTCCAGTCGGAGCAGGAGCAGGAGCAGGAGCTGAGGATTAGGCTCTTGAACGTTTGAACGGCCTCGGTGGCCTCGTGACGAGTTGCTGCAGCCTGCGAAGAACGCGTTAGCACCGTCTGAGAATTCGAGTGCCTCCATTTAGCCCTGTTCAATTCTAGATGTATCTCCCAATCAAGTAGGACTCTCGATATGATCATGATGATCATTAGAACCTGTGTAACCACGGACATCCACGGCAGCCTTATCGCGTTGTGCTCGTTGGTCAACGCATTCGACAACACCGAGACCCGTGCGCATCGTGTTGTTCATGGACATCCTCCGAGGAATGGGCCTGTGGAGAGTTTTTAATATCATACGATAAGCGATGTAGGGACAGCCTGGGACTGTCGCAGCCTGCGGAATGGCAGGGGACCAGCTTAGCGATGCATCCCGAATTCCTCCTCCGATACACACTACCAGCCACAGCTGCCAATCTGTTCTCTCTCAAACATTCATGTGGAAGAGTCCCGTCTTGTTGGTATTCCAAAAGATCTAGCGTGAAAACTGACTTGGATTCCTCACCATCATGCCTCGTACCATCAATTTTCTCGGGAGTGTGGCCCTCCTCGTTTCAAGCATCACCGGCCCCTCACTGGTCGTTATTCCACTACTCTTCCAACAAGCAGGATGGTTGACGTGCGTTACTTCATTCCAACTTGATGCTAAATCCCACCTGACCTCGTGCAGCCCCCTTCTCACGTTTGCCACAATATCCCTCCTCTCCGGGACAGCAGCGCTGTTCATCGTCGAAACAATGTCGTCCATAGAAGGAAACGAAGCATTTCAAGCTTCTATCGAGTTCACGACGATCGCTCACCTCTTTCTGGGTAAGAGGTGGCATATCGTCGTACAAGGCTTGTTGTACCTAGCCATGCAGACCTTGGTCATCGCCAGTCTCTTGGAGTCTTTCCAGGTGTGTTTTCTTCCCTTGACCATTCCGCGTGCCGACCCCTTGCTAGAGCATGGATGCATTCCTCATCACCGTCGCTCACAAGACGTGCGCCGTCAGCTTCACTGATGGCTGGGTCTGTAGTACGTCCTATCTCTCCCTGCATGACGCGAGCTCAACGTACACAGTCAATCAAATCGCACCAAACGGCAACAGTGGATTCTCTGGGTACATTCTTGGTTCGTTTGGAACACTGGTGAGCACCACGTCCCATCTCAACCCCCGTATGCTCACGGTTCTCGTAGATTACCCTATCCTTGATCCTCCCGCTCAGTCTCGTCCACCTCGTAGATAACATCATCTTCCAAATCGCATCGTTCATCCTTCTCATCATCATAACCATCGTATGGATCGTCATCTTCACCGTTAGCGGCCTCGACGTCAATTCCATCCCTGTAGTAGGGCATGATCAATCCACCGTTGCAGGATTCGTACTCTCCAATTTCTCATTCGTTCGTCATTTTCATCTTCTGTTTCTCTCAGTCCAATGCCTTTTATCTTGATAGGTGACCACCATCCCGGCATGGGTTAATAACACACATTCCTCTGTCAACATCCGTCTCGCGGTCTGGACATCCATTCTCATCTCGTGTCTCATTTATATCCCTATTGGATGGATGGGCGGTTTGGCGTTCGTTATCCCGAACGGTGCGACGCTTTTGCAAGTGCTTGTGGCGGATACGGGACATGGGGCCTTGACTACACTCGCGCAGGTGTCGAGCTACGTGTTTCCGTTAGGTGCGTCGTTGCCACTCTGTCTCGCATATGTTGATCATGTTCTCGTCTTTCGTTAGCCGTGCTCATCACCTCCATCCCGGTATTCACGATCGTGGTTCGATACAATCTTTTACGAGGAAATATATGCTCCAATAAAATGGCCATCTTTTGGTCTGCCATATTCCCCTGGCTGATTGTTATACCCTTGCAAACCAACGTATGTTCACGCTTTCGTCACGGCTGGCACTCTGATGCTCATCATAGATGCTTGCCAGGGTGCCCTTGCAGCAATTCTAAACTGGGCCTCGCTAATATTCACGTCCCCTTCTAACCTTCTCGTTCCTTTCATCTTGTTCATAGTGTCAAAGAGACACATGGCCTCTGCAGTATTAGATACAAATGTTTCCCCTGAGATGCCCCCAATCTCCGAGGTTGGTGCTCCCTCGACGCCGGTCGGACCGACGATAGCCCGGGAACTGACCACGACCCCTGTGGATAACATACCAGTTGTGATTATCACCGATTCGACGGATGGAGAGCCTGACAGCACGGAGGAGATGAAGAGGCTGGTGTCGAGAGAGTCCAGGGAAGTGGGGAGGTCCACATTGGACGTGATCCCGATGCCGGTCATGAACCGCGTGTCTTCGCCGTCCAGGCATCGTTACTACGGGCAGGAAGTCCTGAACGAGGGTAGCGAGGCCTCGACAGGCGCGGGTGGGACGGACCGCCCTATACTGATCTTCGACACGACTGGCAAAGCGGCTGCTGCAGAGGCTCGCAACCCACGGCGACCGTCGCTCTCCATCTCGCTCTCCCCTTCCCACT
>JBBPQT010000497.1:0-14655 GCA_038092715.1 Boletus smithii | reverse complement strand
TGGGACGGTGTGGCAGTCGGTGGCCAAGGACGACGTGAATGTGGGCAAGAGCACGAATGAGATATTGGAGATGGTGGTGGAAGCGTTGCATTGAGTTGTCTCAGAGGAACGTATTATATACCTATATACTTAATCGATGGGATATTGGTGCTTCCTCTCGTGAGGTGAATTCCAAGACTTTATACGCAACAGTACAGTCGTGCAATACACTAATGCCGTGGCCTGGCAGGGGGTAGATCAAGGGGTAGATTATACTCTGTGAAGCAAGATGGCTGAATATCTGATGAAAGCATGTTCGTATATACACCCACCGTTACCAGTGTGACCGTCTATAATGTTTTGAATGGTCGTTGGCGTTGCATGCCGAATACTGGTGTACCCTATCAGAAACCGCCTCTCAATCGTGATCTCGGGGTCACTGCTCAAGCTCAGGGGCCATTTCCAGTGCGTTCGTGACTCCGTTCCATTCGCTGGCTCATTGCCGATTGTTATCGTTGGAGAGACAAACGTCTCTTGCCCCACACGAACTTTAAGCCGCACTCGTGGGCTGATTAGCTTCAGAAGTTTCTTCGTCGGCAGACCAAATGCAGTGAAACCTAAGCAGGGGAGATCCTGAGAGTCATTTCAAACACCAGCAACAACGTGTTGGGAAGTCTACCTTCAAGGGTGATCGGTCCAGTAGACGTGGAGTTGGGTGCGGGGGAATGGGTCTCCCGTAACTGTTCGACTATCGATGGTGGTCGTTGTTCTGGAGGGACGGACGTTTGCTCTAATGAAGTCCCTGGATTTCCTACGCGGGGGCTCCTGGATTGGGGATCCCCCAAAGTCTGAAATATCTTGCTCGACAAAAAATTTCAGAACAGACCCCCGTTAAACATACGCACCGGAATCGCCGATTGTTCTTCGATGAGCTGATTATCCGGAGCCATGGAGCGAGCTGAAGGGGACGGAGCCCCTTGATCAGGTAACACTGTCTCTGGGAGGTGATTTCTTGCCGTGTCGGCAATCACTTGCTCATTCTCAGAACGGGCAAGAATGTTCGAGACAGCCGGATCCTGAGGCTGCGTAGAAACGTCAGGAGATCCTTCAGATTGTCGAGTATCGTTGTCTTGGTTAGCATTCGACGCCACTACTATGCAGGTCGTGAGCAACGCATCAAAGCAGAAAGGCAAAATTTGACCTTCATGTTGACTAGAGTCAGAGACCCCAGCGGGAGCTGGAGTACCAGAATCGGAGAGCCGAGGCGCAACCAGTTCTGGAGGTAAATATACTAACCCTTCGTCTGTCGCGCGACGCAACCTCGGTGTCCACTGTCAGATTCATCCCGGTTTCGTAATTTCAAGAGATCGTAATCTACCTATTTGCCCCCCGCGAAACAGCGGTCGCTGTCCCTTGAACGAGTCCAATGACAAGTCTCGGCAAGAGTTGTGCAACACGGACTGCGTTGTTGCGAAGAAGAACGGCCGGGCCTGACCAGTGGCGAACATCGACTGGAACCATTTCTGGGACTGAGCCGATGCCATCGTATGAAAACCCTTCATCTACTGCTTTGATCACCTTGTCTATCATGACCAGGACGTCGTCTGTCGCACCGTCAAATAGCAAGATAGAGCAATTGTCTTGAGCGATGTGAGACGGAGCTTACTTTTATTGGGAGTGTTGACTTTCCAAAGAGGTGTATCTCGGCCACTGACAAGTGAGCCAGAGAAATATCGACCTTTCAAGGCAGCATATTGCTCGGACTCCCGGATTTGCGTGCGCAGTGATGCTAAATATAGGTGAATTACATATCACCAGGCAGCGCATCTGAACTTACGGTGCAACGACAGAGTGTACAATGCAGAAGCAGGACCTAGCATTTGTGAAAGACGAATTTCCCGGGATGAGGCTGAAGACGTGTCCCGTGCTACCCAGTAACCTTCTGGTTCAGGGAGAAGCATTCCCGCTATCTCGTTCACTTTTGAACGAATAACATCCTCGCCAACCACTAGACAAATTATCAGCATTGCGAGCTGAATAGCGGAGTAACAGTTACCCGTTTGAGATAACACGAACAGGGTCTTGACCCTCTTCTTCTGAATCTTCCAAGGTTCATCCTTCAAGCCATCTAAACAATCTTCCACGAGTTTGTTTGTCGAGTTCGAGCTTGGAAGGGGTAAACCCAAGTTTGAAGGCACCGACGAAACTAAGATCGAAGACCTCGTCGAATCCGAGTTTGGAAGCTCCACTGAATCCGAGTTTGGAGGAGGTAAACCTGAGTTTGAAGGCTCCGTCAAATTCAAGCTTGGAGGGTCTGTCGAATGCGAGTTTGGAAGCTCCACCGAATCAGGGTTTGGAGGGGGTGAACCTGAGTTTGGAGGCTCCGTCAAATCCGAGCTTGGAGGGTCTGTCGAATGCGAGTTTGGAAGCTCCACCGAATCAGGATTTGGAGGGGGTGAACCTGAGTTTGGAGGCTCCGTCAAATCCGAGCTTGGAGGGTCTGTCGAATGCGAGTTTGGTGGCACCGACGGACCCGAGATTGGAAGCCCCGCCAAATCTGGGTTTGTATGGAGCGGTAAACTCGAGATTAGAGGCTCCATCGAATGCAAGTTTGGAAGCCCCATCGAATCTGGGTTTGGAGAAGGCAAAGATGGATCTGGGAAGACTGTCCGATCCGGGTTTGAAAGGCCCGCCGAATTCGAGACTGCGGGTTCTACAACGCCGTTTTCCTTCCCGCCTTTGCTGTCTATACACGAATGGGTAACATATGTGGGTATTTTGAAACAATTCAACATACCAATGATATGGAGACAGCGCTGGATCATCCGGATCGTGTCAGGCTGATGAACTTCAACAAGCTTCAATTTTAACACTTCAATGGTATCATGTCTAAGATGCTCTTTGGTTTCCTCCGATATCCCTAAGTCCGGTACGTCATTACATCAGTTGATTGAAGAGCAAGCCAGATAATAATACCGTGCGTCATAACAAAGTCGCTGAAAATATCAAAGCCTTCAACTAGGCCTACTGCATCGTCGAACCAGCCTTTCTTGAGCATAGTGACAATGCATGGAACAATGCTCTTGAGGGTTTCGTCAACACTGAGATCTTGAGATCCCCACATATCTACCTATCGTTGAGCCAAATTAATCTTCTTTGAAGGGACGTCCGAACTCACTGTTCACCAAACACGTCTTCAATGCATACGCAGCTAGCAGCGAGGTCTTCTTCCTCCGGGTTTGGCCAATAAATTGCTTCAAAGCTGCCAGGGTCTCCTTCGGCGGTAATTGGCTAATAAATTGGTCTAAAACTGTTCGTTTCAGTAAATTGCTTCGTACTCCCGGGTCTGAACACAATTAGTACTTTGGTGAGCTCCTCAGACATTGAAGTTGTACAAGACTCACACCGGCACAGTTTCAAGAACGTCAAAGTCGCAGCAGTGCGTTCATGCATATCGCGTGACCTTGTAGCCAAAATGATTTTGGCCGCGATTTCCGTATCGATCTGACCAGAACCTGACACAAACTGGTTAAGGAAATTCCACAAATAATGGTATGTGTGGCAAGCTACCCACCATTGATGGCCAAGGGGGGAGGGTCATTACTGTTCTCGAGAGCCGCATTCCCGCCCCCTTCCACATCTAACCACAAACTGCTACCGAGGTAGGCCAATACATTGCAAAATTTGAGATCACGGCCACCTTCGTCTGCGATGTTTATGAGGGAACCGCCACAAACTATGTGTAATTACTACTCACTCGGCTCACGCAATGCGTCGAAGACCGCTACGGCCATCAAACCGACCAGACCTCTTTCCTTTGTTGCCAGCTCGCGGATCTTCCCCATGTACCTTTGACAATCATCTGATGAATGTTCAATAGGTATAGCAGGATCCAGTAAACGAGGGATCTAACCTCTCCTAGCACGAGCGAGACGAACAATTATACGAAGTGAGGCGATAGATAGCCTGGAATCTACATAATGTCAATTAGTGGAGTCAACATCCAATAACGTGTCACTTGGGTCACTACCATGTGCATGCAACATATCTGAAAGAATCGTTAACCCGTTGGGTTCAGACTCGGACCGAGTTGCAGCCGTCAGCAAATTGAACATGTCCTCTTTCACTAAACAAAGATCAGCATAAGCATGACGTGGGACAAAACCACACACCTTCGTCCGTTTGCATAAGGAGACAGATGCTCTCCACTACCAATGGCAAGGCAGCTTTGCCTGGAGGCTTATCGAGCCATGTTGAATTCAATGCAGGAATGAGGGCTGGAATCACGTTATGAGAAACAATTTTTCGTAGTGGTTTGTCCGTTGTCAAGTAAGGTAAAAGATAAAGCGCTCTAACAAAATCAGGATGCCTAGTGTCCAAAATGAGCTGGATACATTGCTGGGCGTCGGTCACCAGGTTATCTAAATGTGTCAAGTCCCTGGTACCAGTAGCAAGGTTGACTGTGGAGAGAGAGCTATAAAGCAGCGCCAAGGAAGCCTGTAAATGCTGACTCACGAGTGGAAATATAAGCAGTGGTAACGACAACTTTGCCAAAACCGCGTCGAGTCTCAATGCAGTACTGCCAAACGTGGCTGTCTGGGGTATCGATACTAGGGTTGTCTAGTCCTTAAAGTAGTAAGGCGGGCTATTTAGTAAGGGTGAAAGAGCTTGGTGTGAATGGGACTCACTGGATTTGAGCAAATCTGACAACGCATGATCAGCAGCGTAATGTTGAATCCAAGCCAATAACGCTTTTAAGGGGGGCTGAGACCCATCACGTATTGTAGACTGGGAGGATACAATCGGGATCCCTATGTGACTTCCCAGAGTCACACGAGGTTCATACATATCCTCGCACCAAACAGAGTAATGGATACGTTGACCAGGAATGATGCGACGGGGTCGGGACAAATGCCACCTGCAGATAATCAGCTATGAAGCTGCCAGTGGATTTATCAGGATGCTTTCACCTTTGTTGATTTCTGCCAGTACCGCTGAAAGATACTTGGTGACGAACGGGGATGATCTCGTACAGTCCCCATAGCCATGTCATAGAATGCCTTCTGCCAGAACGAACGTCCTCGAGATTCCAGGTCATATCACCTGGCTTAAAAATCAGACCCTGTTTCCCAGCCTCACATTGCATCCACGAGAGCGAAACATTGCCAGCATGGTAGGGGTGCCCTGGTCGACTAACCCCACCTCTAGAGGCCAGGATGCATCAGGTTTGTAGTCTGGATAGCATGGCAAGTTACGTACACATCAGCATGGCATCCTGCAAACCAGACTTCTTCGATGTCACTGTCGGCTTCAGGTCGCAACGTGTTGTTATGATGAGCATTCATCTCCTGAAAATACTCTGGCATAAACTTGACTCGACGTTCGTCGAGAGCGAGCGCATGTCGGAAATGGGAAGCATTTATTACTGATGCGGAAGTGGAAACAAAGACATCTCCTTTAATGAGACCCACAGAAGATACTGTATCCCTGATGAACGTTAGCCAGAAGTACTACTGAGGGCAAAATAGTGTGGTTAATCGCACCAGACTCCAACAAAATGGATCCTTACACCTGGCCAGCAGTACGTCCTCTTGAATTCTGCAGCCATTTCTCTCGTCGCTAGTTTGTGAGGGTCAATAGACCGGTAATGGCCATAAGCCCTTCGACAATACAGCGTGAACGTTGCCGCCCACAACAATAACAAAGCCACTGACATTTCAATTTGCTTCGCCGTCGGGGTCCTTATCAGACCGACCTATTACACGCGTAAATACATTGATCGCCATCAGTACGACGAACCCTCACTTCGTGGATCAGGCAAGCAAGTACCCGCACTTGATATGCCCCTCGAGAAAAACCTGAAACCGTTCTGCCATCATTCACTAGGACCAGTAGTAGTAGATTGGACCCACCAAACAGGTATATTTTATCACCCTCTCGAAACTTTCTTGCTAACCAGCCGTAGGCGTCCTTGACATTTTCCTCGATATTCCTGTAACGATCGATTCTGTAAGTTCTCAAAATAAGCATGAAAAATAACAAACCAGGCGAGGGTCTGCTCCAACTTGTCGGAAATCACTTTGTCTAGCCAGAGGCGGAAAGGCAAATTCTTGGCATGTGTACCTATCCCACTCGAATAATACGCATATTGCCGGGGAGAGTCAGAGTCTTTCTTTGGTGCGCCTAGTTCGATCTGCCTGAATAACTTCACGACATTTGTATTCTGGATACTCGTTAGACGTGGGGGAGCGCGCCGTTGACAGAATCTAAACAGTAGTCACCTTTCGACCAAATTTGTTCGACGTGCCATCGATACAAACCACCAGGTTCCGGGGAGCCTTCATCTGAATCAGCAAGTTCAACTTGTTCAAGCAACTTACCCCGGATCACGAAAAATATGCAAATTGGTGGAGTTGGCAATTCGGATGCGGCTTATACAAACACTGCGCATCGCTGACACAAGCCCGAACAAGGGGACTCCCCAGTTTGGTGAAACTCCGTTATTCGGACTTTTTGCTGCTCTCGTAAGGACCCTCGAGCTCAAGTAACAACGGACGTCCGACCACAACTCCACTTTTTCAAAATGACGACTCAGTGAACCATTGACCTCGGGTTGATCTTTCTGGCAGACGTAGCAGTACTTAGTAGTCTCGCCCTCACACTTGGAGCGGCGGCGAGAGGAAGCCTGAGCCAGGTCGGTCTAAACACTACCAACGTCATTGAGTCACTGGCCCGTGGCAAATGTTAACGTACGCGGGATACCAACAACTCCGCCCTCGAGTTTCCCGGCATATAGCCACACTAGGTACAGTGAATTTTTTCCTTCGTTTGTTTTCCACTGGCACTGGCACTCCATGCCTGACCTGACCTGCCTCTTGTCTCGACTGCTAAGGGGGTTTCCACTACTCCTGAAATGCATACGGAGTGGCGCACTGCGGCCAATCAGGCACCTAGCCGCATTGCTCATGAGCCTTCGTCTCTGGTTGTTCGCAAAACCAGAAGTACCCACCTCCGACCACTGTCAAGTACAATCCACGCTTCCGCTGTCCCCTCTAGATAATGACGCACAGACATTCTGTACCATGACTGATCCTGGACCCTCTAACATGCAGGCTGATGCGCCGGGGGGTCACACTGGTGTGGACCCAGGGACGCGTGACGCTGATACCAGTCAGACTTCGTTGCATGACGAACCCACTCCGATCGCTCAAACAACTACTCACCTCCCTCGGTCACATTCCACGTCTACTGTTCATGGGGTCCGCACGTCCTCACCTCATGCAGCTCACGTTCATTCCGATGCTGCCGCTTCGGGATCACCTCAGAGCAGAACACCTTTGTCATTTTCCCAGGTATCTATATCTCAGCGGTCCCACAATTCTCAGCTTTCAATTGGGAGAGCTTCATATCGAGAGCATCATGGACCACCTCCACGTCGTCGAGTTTCAAATTCCAAATCCGCCCAGGATTTACCTGGATCTGTTCTACTCTCTAGGACATCAGGGATTCTCATTGCGCCGTCGCTGAGCGCGAGCGATCGACCTCATACAGGACCTCGGTTTTTTCCAATATCGGTCAATAGTACGCTCCGGTATCAAAGGCACGAGTTGATGTAGGCTGCGTTTCATTTTTTGACAAAGCCAAGTGTTCACCGTAATATGCAGGCTGCCAGTTCAATGTGACTACAGGATTGAAGCAATGTCGTATGCATACCCAGAAACACTGTCTGTTTTTCAATGTACTTGGAGTGCATCTCGCAACTTAACTATTGCCAGAGACGTTCCGGAGGGATGGTCGGCATATCGCCACCCAGAGGGTGCTCTCTATTTCATGCATAACGAATCGGTTAGTGATCCTGACTGATTTCATATATTATCATATATCTCAGAAACATCTGTAGAACACATTTACGGAGGTAGATATTTGCAATGAGGATATACGTTGCGATATCGAGTACTTTAGGACCTTCTTGTTTTCTGAACTGCAGAATGAAGGTGCGAAGCGAAATCTCCTCGAGGACCTTGCGGTGGATGAAGTTCAGCTTGTTCTGGAGCCCAAGTTAGATGAACATGGCATAATATGTTGTTATTACTTTGTGAGCCCGAGGAACAGAAGTCTTTTTTGGTTGGATGAGTGGGAGGGGTCCGAGATCTTCTTGGATTGTAGAGGTGACCTATCCCATTGCCACAAAGGTGGGCATATGTTCAACTATTGTCCAGGGTGATTTGACCAAATGATCTTGGGTGTTCAAGGTCTCGCTATTCAATCACAATACTGGTTGAGTCACTGTTGGTGTGTCGTTGTGTATTGTACTTGTTCTTTGGAGCTCTAACAAAATTCTAAGTCAGCATCTGTGATGCATCTATGATTTAAACATCATATAGGGCCCACTGTGACTTTTACCCAAACCTTTGTAAGATTACACAAGAACTGAAATGTGAGGTCCTTGAGATGATTCGTCATGCCATCAGTGGTAGGATTTGGGATAATTTCTTGGATGCATTTTGACTATTCAGACTGTAGATCACCTAACATCAGATCAGTCAATATGTCCCTTAAATCCCGAGGAACTAAAGGAACATTTATTTCTTGTCAAAGATATTGATTGTACGTGAAATACTTCACTTTTTTATGTTCACCTACTAAGACATTGTTCAGCATATTCACCTGGACACTCCGGGTCTGTGATTATAATAGGTGAAATGGCATCATTCTATCTTGATTAGTTACCAGAAGGCTCATCAGATTGGCTATACATGCAGCTCGAATCATGCATATATTCTGTATGTCTTCATCAGTTTGTTTCCTCCCATATTTCTTATACACTGTCTCAGACAACAATTACTTTCTCAACTTCCATGGAGAAAAATGTGCTCGGCTCAATTTTGATCAAAGTGTCTATGGATGGAGATATCACCCTTCGCTACTTATGACCATCTGTGCGCCAGTGTTATTCATGGGCCCTGTCAGCAATATTCGGTTACTCAATGCCATTTTCATCGATGGGATTTTAAACAGAGGAAGGTGGAACATTTTTATCAACAACTTGGACTCCAGACTCAGGGAAACCAATATTCTGGTGAGCATGCATAGTATATCTAGACCTGGAGTGAACTGATTTGTTTGTGTGAAGGCAATCGTGCTGTTGAACGCTAATGTTGTGTTCCTTCCCAAAGGGTCTAGTCAAGGAACTTCAGCTCAACAAATTTTGAGCTCTATGTCACTAATAGCAAGTGCGGCGAGCATCATCATCGGATTGATTTTCATGGGACATAACCGCACCGAGTTGCGGAATAGATCATTTGATGCTGTCAGTTCATCATGCCACAAAACATTACTTACTTAAAGCTGAATTTTATATACAGGCAAGCTTTTTGCACGCATCTATGCGTGGAAAGCGTGGTCTCGAGATCCTTGCCTTCGCCTACAGTCTACCACATTCTTTCTTTGTGTGGGGGTGAGTATCTTAGATGTGCTGCTGATCCATGTGCTAACGGCGCTTCCACAGCGTGGTACTTTTCTTTGCAGCCTTTGCAGTCAACCTGTTCATTCCGAGCAGTAATGTTGCCCGAGCTTGCATAGGAGGCTTCGTGTTTACCACAACGTTGCTGGTGGTATGGTACGTCTGGGCTACAAGGGAGCGGAACGAGTTCTGGTGGTTCCAACCAGACCCAAATCAGGTTGAGCTCAAGGAAACCGAGGAAGACAACGATGTTTCTGGATCCCCGAAAAATCAGAAAGATTCCATCCGTAGATTCTCATTGTTCAGCTCTTCAAAGCCAGCGGGACCCGAACCTCTTGATCCGGAGAGTCAAGCTATGCATGAACTCACGATGCAACGTCAGACTCAGGCGGGTTCCCTTGTTCTTCATCTAGGGACACAGCCTCCTCCAAACTAATCCCATCCCCATGGGATCAAAACGAGTTCCGGAGACGTCATAGGTCAACTTAGTACATGGACCGCACAGCTTATACTAGCGAAAAGCGAAAGGCATATCTTTTCCCAAAAACTATAGCTCCCCTGATGCCACAACACTTGATGCTCAGGTAGACGACCCAAAATTCTTCCTTGTTTCATATCGGATAGAACCCATGATGTGTACTCAGTCGCAGAAACAGTCCTAGTTGTTGTGAGCCATGATTCGCCGTCGCGTTCTGTCAATGTCAACACTGCGGCCCGTGGGCTATGGGTACATCTTACATAACGACTAACACACCAAGGATGCTGTGACCCCGCCGGTCTGCCAGTGTGAGACTACATTTCCACCAGAGCTCATGAACGTTCATGCATCCTAATTTGCTTGATGGTTTGCCAAAGGACTACTAACACACTGCGAGTTCAACGTTCAGCGCTCGGCACTTACATTGAATTATATCGATAACTCATCCTTCGAGAATACCAGCTTGTAGAACCACCGATCAATCTGGTCCGCATTCTATGGTACGTTTCTGGTTGATCACCATTCAAGGTTTCTTCCGTTCGCGTTGATGCTCTAGCGTTGGAATGACCCTTAGGATTTCCTCCCACTTAGTCCATTGTATTTGACCAGTGTAGTCGAGTAAGCTCCTGAAAATCGTCTGCTCACGAACATGGCTCAGAAGTCTCCCCAACGATCAAATTTCTTATTTTCCCCCAGCTGGTCCAGGTCCCTCCAACTGAGGGTGAGATGCACGTCTTACCTCAGAGTCACACGACTTGGAGTACCTCATACCGGATAGCACACATTCTTCCCCGCAGCGACCCCAAGCTAAGCTCGCACCGTCATCGTCCTTGACATCTACATAGTACCAAGTCGGAACGGTGCATCCACTACCACGCTTCCCAAGAACGCGCACTCGCTGGATGGTGTACTCGGCCTACTCTGGCCCCAGGCCCTGCTTTGATTCTGAACAGTAGTTCTTAGAGCTACTTCAATAAAGAAGTACGTGGCCGGCTATGCAGGGTACCACCACGGGATTGGCGGATGGTCGGATGATCGGAAGAGACTTACACCTAGGGGGGCGAACTACAGAGTGCTGTATCTGCATTCTAGTTTTTGGACGTTCGGTTCTCTGGGGTTCTTTTTTGCGATCACTGCGATCACCAGAGGTTAGGGTAGTCTATTAGTAGTACGAGGAAAGAAGAAACCTAAGTTACTATTCCTGAGACTTTCTCTCATGCTCCGAGCCAGCGATCAAGGATTCGAGCTCATAGGCACTTCCTGAACGGTTGATACTACCTCACGATGGGCCCCATTAACGGATGGCACAAAGGCGAACGCGCCATTCAACACAAGATGGGCTATGCAGGAGTCATGTCCGAAGCATGGACATGGATCGAACCCGAAATGCCCGAAGAACACCAAGTATTCTACACAACCCGCCTGCCATTCATCCCCGTCACCACAATTGACAACCGACAGCGTCCTTGGTCCTCCATCCTCGCCGGTCCAGACGGTCAGCCTGGGTTTGCGACTAGTCAACATCTGGGCGAGCTCACTTTGAATGCGTGTGTGTGGGAGGGGGATCCATTCCCTCAGAACGTTGCAGCGTCCAGAGGGAGCCCCGTACAGATCGCAGGGATCGGCGTCGAGTTTTCGACGCGAAGACGGAACAAATTTGCGGGATACATTGAAACCCTCGGAACCGATGGTCCGATACTCCGCGTACGGTCTGTCGTGAACGAAGCGATTGGGTACGTGCTCCCCAGCCATCATCACGGCCGAAAATTCATCGTGACGTTGCATACTTAGAAATTGTCCGAAGTACATAAACGCGCGAGATCTTGTGCCGTTCTCGGACACACATCCGCGCGTTGTGTATCGACGTCTCGACCTGTCACCTAATGAGCGATTGCCCGAAGACGTCATATCGTTCATCCATGGCTCGGATACCCTTTTACTGGGGACGTTTTACAACGCTGGAGAAGATGGAGAACGATTTCCGTCGCATGTAGGCATGAATCAACGTGGTGGTAGATCTGGCTTTGCACGCGTTCAACCTAGCGATGGTCGGACACTCGTGATTCCAGATTACTCCGGTACGTCGACCGCTCGAGACACCTTGAAACCAAAACTCACACTTTCTCCAAGGTAATCGGTTACTGACGTCCCTTGGAAACATCGAGGGTACCCCGTTGGCTGGGGTCACGTTCGTTTCATTCGTGACCGGCGCTGTTCTCTATCTTACAGGCGACGCACATAACCTCGTCGGTCCCACCGCACAGCGGCTCATGCCTCGTATCAACGCATTGACCACTGTCCACGTGACGGGCTACATCTTGGTGGAAGACGCCTTGCCCGTCCGCCAGAAACCGGGAACGCAAGTCCAGCGGAGTCCCTATTCCCCACCCGTCCGACATCTTGCGGAAGAGATCACCTCCACGTACTTTGTAGACGACATCCAAGAGACGCCCAAGGTCACCCTCATACGTATCGAGATGCACTCACGCGACATTGCGACATTCACGTTCGAGTCGCCGATGCATATTGACATCGTTCCAGGACAAGCGGTCGTGCTGGATTTCAAATCGTTCGTCGGCGCACTTCCGTATCAACACATGGCTCCCGGGAACCCGACGACCGTCAACGATGACAGGATACGCACGTGGACGGTATCTGGATCAAGTAGGTGGGCTGGGTCGTCCTCAAGGAACACAGACACTACCGTCGATCCTCTGTCGTTGACGCTCACGATGCGACACAAACCCGGAGGGGTAGTGACCAACGCGCTTTTTGCTATTGCACACCGGCTGGGCGAGTTTCGCCCAGAGCTCCGCGAGGACCCACGGCCCTTGCAGCTCAGCGTGCCCCTCGTCGGTGTCGCAGGTGATTTTACGCTGCCCACGTGCGTGAATGCATGTTCTTCTGGACACGGAGAAGGATCGCCCGCGCCCCCATCCGCACACGCTGGCGCTCGAAAGTTGTTGTGGGTCGCCGGTGGGATCGGAGTGACGCCGTTCCTCGCTATGTTGGCGGGCTTGAAGGATAAGAAGAGCAATGGGTGCGGAGACGCGGATAATATTATCCTCCTGCTGTCCACACGTGAGCCTGACGTGTTGCTTCCGCTCGTCATTCGCGCCTTGGAATGCACAGGCGATTACCTCGAAGAACATCAAGGCAGACTGTCAATCCATGTCTTTTCTCGATCGCCTTCCTCTTCGCCTTCGTCGGTGACTATAGCGAGTCAGACGGCGCTCAGCATCGAGGTGACGCAGCACGAAGGTCGACTGAACAAGGAGAGGTTGCGCGCATTGAATATTGAGAACGTACAAGAATGGCAAACCTACGTGTGTGGACCAGAGGGCTTTGAACAAATGGTGCTTGCCGCATTGAAGGAGATGGGGGTGGATTTCCCGGGCGTCAGACGGGAAGGATTTGCGTACTAATGATGCGATGGACGCGACTAGAGATGCGGGGTACATATACACTTGCTTCTTCATGCTGCTTCCTCGTTGCAGTTACACCCGTCCAACCACCGATGGAGTCGAATCAACAAACGACACCAGTGTTATGCAGAAGGCAAAACTGTATGTACAAGCTTCCAGAAATCAAGCTGAAAACATACAATGTGAAACACTTACGAGGTTGAAGCCGCCATGTCAACCCGGATAGGAACTAAGAAGTAACAACACATTCAACAGTTCAAGCTGTCATCCACTTCCCATCCGCCATACACGCCCCAAATCTAAAAGTGCACGTAGGACAATTCAGTCGAACTCATGGCTTCCTAGAATACACGTACTGATTGGAAGCATTCCTCAGCACTCGGGAATTGCATGTGGTTAAAGCGGATAGGCGTTGTGGCACAGAATTCTCGCCAGTCACTTCCCTCGGGAAGATTCTCCAGCTTATGTGTGATATGCTGGCGTTGGAAGTCAGTCCGGATACCCCATATCTGAAAAGTCAGATCTTGCCTTTTTCCCGGACCCCGGTGATGTACAACCCTGATATTTTCGTCGGTAACCACAGATGGAAAAGAGAGAGAGAGAGCACCTTGTCCTTATATCCATCCCAGAAGGTTATGCAGTCCGGTTCTTGCTGGTTGATTTCCCATCGACCTATCACAACACCAGAGCCCTAGTAGCACGCCATCAGCCTTGAGAACATCTTCGTGGTATATCACTTACCCTGTCTTCACAGTTCGTTGGCACTCGTGCGATCCCGTGAACTTCAAGCGGTGTAGCTTTGCACGCCTCCATACGCCGTTCCCAATCCATCGGCAGATTCATAAGGACAGCAGTGTATTCCCTCGCCCCATAACTCTTGCACTGATGTGCCTCCACTCGATCCCAAAATAAACCAAGTTGGTTGCGCTCCTCTTCTTCGCGCCGCGCACGCTCTTTCAACTCCTGTTCATGCTGAATACGCTCTTGCTCCCATTCGCGAAGTAGTGTTGCATGCTGCTCATCCTCCCACGCCCACTCAGCCACCTGTTTCTCATGCTCGAGTAACTCCATGCTCCATTCTTTGCGGATCCGCTCCCGCGCATGAGGATCGGCAGGATCATTACGATACGTAACTGGCATCGTGGACATGCAGAGGCCCACAGTGATGATAAACGTCAGGAGCGCGACGAAAGATCGGGTGTTCACCCATGCAATTAGTTTCGGCATCCTAGGTGGTTCGCTTTTTTCCGAAGAAACGCTTCAACAAGGATGGATCGACGAGATGTATGCGGGATGCGTGCTTACAACGG
>JBBPQT010000496.1:0-14657 GCA_038092715.1 Boletus smithii | reverse complement strand
CCACGAGGATCAACGAGGATGCATACCAGTCCTCGCAAAGAGCGCAAAGCGCACATGTGCCAACACTGACAGCAATGGGGATGCTAGCGAAGAGGAGGGTGGAAGCACTGGTACGTGCGGGGCGCATCTCGGAGGCAGGGGCCTGACCGAGATCAGCGATGGTAATTCCGACGGACTGCGTCTTCCTCCCCGGGACCACTTTCCCCTCCAACTGCCAAGCAGCGCATTCCTTCATGAAGAGCGTGGCCAAGTAGCCGGCCTCCTCGATGACAGTGCCCGAGTGGGCGGCGCGGAACTTGGGTCCCTTGCAAGCATCCAATTTGAACAACGTCATGGGGTCCGTGTGGACGTCCCCAGAGCCAGAGAGGGACTTTGGGGAACTATGTAACGACGCGGATTTCGCAAAGGAGCCCAACCGCTTGGATATTTGGAAGGACCCAGGGGTGTTGTACCAACCCAACCAACGCCTGTTCTCGTAGACGTGGACGGTCGCCATAGCGGATACGGCACTATCTCCGCCCAGCAAACCTAATACACCAGCCATATCGAGAGAAAAGCGGGGCAGCTTGTCGAGTGGGAGTGGAGGCATGATGGTGGAAGGGTTGTTGAATAGAGTAGGAATGGGAACTTGGGGGATGTACATGTCGTCAAACGGCATCCGGCGGACTGAGAGAGGTGAATAGATGACTCGAAGTAGCTTCAAAGGAATGAAGAGAGGTTCTGACCGACCCGACGCGTTCTTATATGTTTGCTCGCTCTGGGGCAATGCGAGACTTCATAGCCGTAGAAATACGGAACCATACACCCTCACTGACACTGGCAGCCTCTCACTAATAGTAACCGCATGTTACACGCGGCGGCCCAGTGTAACTGTATCGGGAAAAAAAGTACAGCACGCAACGATCTAGCTTGATTGATTCTCACCTTTTGGTGTTCCCCACAGCCTCTGGCGGCTCGAATGAAGATGTCTCTCCATTGCATCCTGCGGGGCACTACTTAACTACTAGAAAACAGGCGGCAACCTGTTGAAGTACCATGACGGCCCGGAAATTAGTCAAGTTCCAGAGAAGTTGCAGCGCCGTAATCCTAATAGGGACTCAGACACGCGACCACAGAACTTGAGTACTGCACGCACACTTCTGACAAACTGTAGCATAGCCTCCTGCATAGACTACATAATATGTGCTATGCCTTAATCGAGCTTGGGTCCAAGTCGAAGCGATGGGGAGAAGTACAGACAACAGTCCCCGACTCCCACGAAGTGGGACTCGAGGGTTTCTTGTCGAAGATATACTATCCCTTAGTAACCCCCAGTTCGGCAGGGGCAAATTACCACGGGATGTCACAGATTGTCACACCACTAAATTCACATTCTGCTAGCGCCGACGTACAGCAAACAAATTGATTAGACTATGGTTACAGTACGAAGAGTATGTATTGTACCTAATTAAAGGAGCATCTGTCCAAGATCATAGAAGCTATTTCCAGGATAATAAATGTAAGAGTGAGTATGAAGATGTGAGTGTACAAGTATCCCAGGTTACAAAGAATTTGCTCACCTTGTCACAGAGCCCTTGGGGCTGCTTTGATAGCCTTGTAAGTGCCATCATGGGGTTCCTTAACAGCAAGCTCCATCCGGGCTTCATACTCGGGGTCCCCGGTGGAAGCTTGCTGTCTTCGACGGGCCGCCATCGCCAGCGACGCGTCCTTTGACGCGCGACTCTTGAGCTCGAATGATCCGGATCGTCGCGTCGCGCATCGCGTTTGAGACTCCGCTTCGGCAGGTATTCGGCGAGTGACAGCCGCGTGACAAAGGCCAACTGCACGATCTCAAGAACTACTGCATTATTTTTGCTCGTTCAACTTCAGAGATGTATGTATAGTCTAAAAACTCATGTGTGTGAGGTAGAGTAAGAAAAATGTTGTGATTTTGTATAGTGCCGAACTGGGGGTAGGTGCCGAACTGGGAGTAAAGGATACTAGTATCGATAAACGTTCAGGCACCAGCCAGACAATGTTTATCCTTTTCCCACGTCACTCGTGACTTTACAAATTAAATGAGAAATTATTATCTCTGAAAATTTAATTCTGGGTTATGTGTTGTTGACAGTTCGGTCGTTATCGATGCCTCTGCTGCAACCCCTCAGGCCTCAAGGCCTCAGCGCTCAGCGCTGTAGCTACGATGCGACCTCGCTGATCGGCGGCAAGGTTATATAAACGCCTCAGCTGCAATCCGCAATAGGGACGAGTAGTCAATTGCGATGCTAGCAATATTTTCCGCTGTGCCAGCATGAACACTCGTCGATGCGGCAAGTTTCTGTCAACGCCTCAGATGACGGTACGAAAAGAGAACCAGCCAGATCAGTCAACACCCCAGATGCGCAATACGAATGGCTCGTAATTATTTTTCATTCACATGTGAGGCAAAGCTTTCGTCTGTGATTTCATTTCATGTTTAGGTATTTGAACTTAGATTGTGTCACATGTTAAGTTCTTCTTCAGAGCGCGAGTGCTCTGAAATCTTAGAAATAACGTTCTAGCTCATGTCCATTGTCTGAGTCACCCCACGCAGACTGTTTATTTCGTCAGTTCATATCGTCATCGTCTTCTACGGTGTCTTATGTGAGTCCTTCTTGTTAGTGATGATCACCCTTTCTAACGACGCGATTCAATGAAACGATCTTGTCTCGCAGATAATCATGCTCCATCGCCCTCTCTCATAGATTCGTATTGTACCCTGTTTCTTGTTTCTGTTGCTTCCTGTGTTAAAAGGTTTGTCCAAAAGTCGTCGTGTTGCAGCGCTCGCTGCCCGATTGATGCTGATCTAGGTGTTGCTGTGATCGTATCGCATCATGGTATGAATCTTACATTGTCTGTGCAGTTCTTCATAGGGCTTCACCTCGTATACATACTATTGCTGGTTGGTCGATCGCTCAACATACTTGCGATCATTTGTGACGCTCCATTATCAGTACCAGGTTTAATTTCATAATGCCTACTACATCGCGGGTGTCTTTCAATGAAGTTTGACGACCCCACCCTTGTCAAAGCATCAGTCGAGTCAGTCGAGATTCTCAAAAGAAAAATATGTCTGTGCCCGAACGGTAATACAGCAGGGTGCCAGATCTAGTAGATCTCTTGGTTGGAGAGGAAAAAATATTGAAATTCAACCAGAGTCGGGGGGGACAGGGCGTCACGCCGGCGCCGCTACCGATCCATACTTGATGGGTAAGTTGCTGACGGCCCACGAACCTGCTTATACTCCCGATCACCAACTAGCTACTAGTATGATGGTAGTTACAATGCTGTGCTTCCCACGTGTCCTAATAATACTTCGAGATCAGAATAATTGACAGTCGTTCTGACTCTCATATACGAGGCACATATGGAATTTAAATAGACAAGATCCTATAGTCGGGCCCGAGTCACTTCCATGACGATATTGCGCAGTACGATACGGGGTTAACGGACAAGGATAGATACAGCTTATATATGAGCGCCACGATTCTTCTATGAAGAATTTCAGGAAATAGGCTATGTTAGTAGGATTACCTCAGCATCTTGAAATCCCCACACGGCCAGGAACTTTGGAAAATTGTCTGTTGAAACACGCCCATGGCATGCTGCCAAGGAATGTACGTAGGGTATGCATTATTGTACGGGGATCTGCTAGCGATACTCGAAAAACATCTACAGATTTGTTATACTCGACTGTAGGTCCTGGACCACACTATGCTTTCTCACATGTCCGGTTGTTGTACTCTAGAGTATGAATGTCTCAGCGCCAGCCCCACGCTGGCACCCATCCGCCCTTTCTATCCCGACATCTGTCCGTTGGGCTGACCAATGGCGGTGACAAATAACTTGACACGCCCCCCCACAACCGTGACCACTCTCACAAGAATGGCACGTTCTGCATCTCACCCGTCGCCAAGAAATCCTGGTCAAACGCCTCCTCCGCAGCCTCCTCCTCGTTCTCACCATCATACATGTCCCCCCCTTCCCCCTCCCCCTCGTCATCGTCATCGTCCAACTCGAAATGCATGTCATCCAACGACCCAGGCATGCTCGACATGCTCGTACTCCGTGGCCGCCTTTGTTTCTTCAACTCCCTGTCCTCCCCGATATCACCCTCATCATCAGAATCCAGATACGTCGACGACGCCGACGACCGCGAAGGAAAGCTTCCACTCCCGCTTCCATCGTCAACAGCATACGACGGCTGTGTGAGCGCTACCAACCGACTACCCAACCGCTCAAATGACGACATTTGTCGCAGATGGCTACTCCGGTGTACACCGCCATCCGCCACTTCCGCGGGCGGGAAAGGCAGCTTCGGGAGAACAGGTTGTCTGCTTCCGACGAGGCTGAAATTGCGTAGACGTGCGAGAGCGCTTTGAGAGGACGTATCCGAGCGTGCACTCAGCGCCGGCGAAGGTGGGGTCAGATCCGGCAGAGGGAAGTCTTGTACGGGTGCTCGCCAGTAGTTGAAATCGGTATAATCAGGTGCCCATTTACGATGGATGGGCGGGAACATCTGATCGACGAGGTCCGTCATGTGGATATACCTAAGGAAAACAGAACCGTGTTATGAGTATGGCATGTCGGTACGTACGCGGTGGGTTTGGACTTAAAAAGGGATCATCGAACCAAACGACTCACGAAGACTTGTACCCTGCCAACTCCAGGAGCTCCATTTTGACCTCACTACTCGGGTCTATCGTGAATATCCGCGCACTCGGTATGTTGACACTCCGATACGATAACGCGTCCGTGATTCGATTTCCAAAGCCAGCGTAAAACGGTGTCCGTGGACCCTCACCAAACAGCCTTTGAATATCTCGAAGGCAAGCCATCTTGAATACCTCGGGTTTGCGCATGATAACTTCGCTGTTCGTGCGGGAATTCGTCATTACGATTGCCTGGGATGAGGCAACAAACAAACGCACCGATGAAGAGATGTCAGCAGTCTGTCCGGACTCATGATGACGGGACCTTTGGGGAGCTGGTAATCATTCTGCTTCACTCCTTTCAAATAGTCTCTCGTCGAGTCCGCCTGACCGATGGCGCGAGACGTGAGGTACATGATCTTGTACCCGTTCCGAGTGATGTCGCTGTACAGCTTTGCCACCCCGAGGTGCGTCCAGTCCCGCCCTATCATCGTGAATATATGTCCAAGACCATCGGATCTATGTACAATGAGCAACCCCAACACTCAAAGATCCAAAGGGAAGAAAATAGCGCACTTGGTTATTGTCCCATCGATATCCGAAACGACAACATGGTCTGTTGAATCCCAAACAAATATGCGTGCTGTGCAACCCGGGGCACCGGTCGTAGAGAGCGAAAACGTGATTGTGTTAGCGCCGGGCTTCAGGTTCAGCGATTTCTGTCAAGCCAATGAAATGAGAGCTGTGGAGATGCCGTATCATTTTAACTGACGAGTTGATCCGACGATAACCGCAGCGTCTTTGCAAATTTCTTCTCCTTCCTCACTGTCACGGTATCAGAGACAGGTTGCATCGTAGGTGATCGGATAGCCACGGGTGTGGTGGCTGGCGCCGATGCCGAGGGAGGCAGTAGGCGGGATGGTACATGGACCGGCTTACTGAACTTCTGTAAACGACATGAGCACGACCCAGCTCAACGACAAGCACAGACATCAACCTGATCTAGCGGTATAGTAGCAGCTTCTCTCAAGACTGGTCGTTCCGAGCCGGGAATATCTCGACTTCGACTCCACCATCTTACCCAACTGGATGACGTGGACGTGCGTGTAGGCACTTCACGTGGTTCTGACTTTGCCCGTTTCGGCTCCTCATGCTCGTCTGGGGACGAGACTGATTCTTGTTCCGTCTGTGAAGGAGACGGTGACGGTGATGGAGGTGGTGACGGCAATGCAACGAGACGATCCTCCTTCGCGGCAGATGCCCACTGTTGTAAAGAATCCATCAATGGCGACCGTTCTCCCCATGTGATGTACTGTTTGCCAGTCCACCGCATCACGAGTCGTTCGTCTCGAACCAGATTCTCGTCCGCCATTAGTTGTGCGTAGTCGATGATCCCTTGTTCGAACGTGCGCGCTGATTCCACTTCGTCTCCATTGTGAAAGATGTCCCGCGAGGCTACGAGACTGAGCTCAAAATCGACGGAAGTACCATCGAGGCAGACTTGAAATTTGGTCTGGTCGTCGTGCCGCGCTGTTATTCGTCCACTTGATCCAAATGGTCCCTCATTCTGGTACTCACCAGGCTCTTGATGGACGAGTGGCTGCAAAGGCACCTCGTGGTCATGGTCGTCGACATGCGGGAGGGGCGAGCGGATGGTATGTGGACTCCCCTCCAGCTCTGGTGGAACACTGTGACTGCGCTTCAGTATAAACTCGTCCTCGTTGACTTCCGGACGCGTGTCATCGCCTTTTCCCTTGAGTGCGGGTGGGGTGAAGTGACCCTGTAGTGGAGAAGGTTGGGGAAATGCTCCCCATTCCCAGGAGTATTCCTGTACAGGCAAGGAAGTACTTGCCCCCTCAGCTGTTAGGGTATCGTGTTTCAAAGCGATACGGTCAGGAGACTCGGAGACTGCGCGACGGGCGGGAACAGACGTCTGGAGATGGGATGGTGCGCTTGGCTTTGATGGTGGGAAGGATATTCGTTCGTCGGTATCCGTACCTGTGGAGGTAACTTGAATCTGTGATGCTGACGACATAAATGTGCTCTTGTCGAGTGCGGGGGAATGATATCCAGCCATGTCGAGAGCCATGTCTTGATTATGCCATCACACTACGTCCCGATGAATACGTAATAACACCACTCACCATCAGTGTATTGGACATCTGGGGGTGATACTACGGGTGCTTGGGGGAAATCGACTTCAAGCGGAGGTGTTTGTGGGGCTGAATATGACTGTCCTCGTTTGCGGAGAGTCGATACACGGTCGTGCAGGGTCGCATTCAGGTCCAGGAACTCGGGCTCTGGGATCTTTGGGGCGGCAGGTGGCACTTGTGGGGATTTGCCAAGGGTGACGGATGGGATCTCGTCCTGAGACGTCGTCTTGGTCGCTGTGAGTATTGGGCTCGTGACGAGGTCTTCTGGAATGTCCTCTTCTGTCTCGAAGACGAAGAATGCTTCACCGGCATCTCCGATCTTCATGCTGAATGGAATCGGGTTGCCATTGACGGAAACGTTGACCTAGTAGGATAGCGTTTCGGTGACAAGCTCCGCGACGAGAGAGAGACTGATTGCGCACCTTTTTCTCGGCAGGACGAAGCACCTGCAACTTGCCAAAGCGCACATGAAAAGGAGAACATGCGAGAGTGACGTCCCCGTCATCGGCCTGCCTGCGGATGACGATGACATCGATGGCGCCGGTGAGCGTCGAGGGATTTATATCTTTGTAGTACAAGTATGGTGCGCTGATGGCGCTGACTGCACCGCGCAGGTAGTTCATACGTCGAGATGCGCTGGGGCGGGAGAGACCCGGAACATTCAATCAATATAATTATCGACCCTGCCCCGGCTATAACAGCAGTTTTGGGGTTATACACGTGACTTCTAACTACCACTAGTGACATTGTCATCGGACAAGCTCCGATGCGTTGTAACGGCTGTGCATGACAGGTGTACTAATGATGGCCAGCAGCGAGATGGTCATATATGGGTGCAATGGTAGGCTAAACACCAGAAACATGAGAACGCCATTGATTCAACCCATCGGGACTTACCGGGATATTTCTCTCCCTGGACACACAGCAATTGTTGAGTGAGCAAGCAACATCCAGAATCATGGCATACGTACCACTTTGTGCCACCTGGCATGGATGGGGCTGCAGCAGCGTACATGAGTTCTCGGAGGGGAACCACGTCAAGGGCGGGGACTCACGAATATACGGGTCGGGGTGCTTCTTGGCCGCCAACTCAGCTTCCGCTTTCTGAAGAATCTCGGCCAATGCTCTCGGGTCGTGCACATCACTTGAAAGCGCTGGTTTGCACGGCAAGACAGCAAGGACACGCTAGACAACTCACCGGTTGCGCTCAAACTCTGCCCTGATGACCATGGCCCTCCCGCGCCAGATGTCTCGACGAACGACCCAGTCCAACTCATTTTTCAACATGCGCCGGTAGAGTGACTGGACATAGGACTTGTGTACGGCCGAGAATGACATCGCGAATGACGGTGATGGAGAGACGTTGAATTGATTCGAGTCGAATTTGCGTGATAATACCATATATGGACTTATCGTTTTGCGCAAAACCTTGATTTTGCCTCGTCGTCCGACCTCAAAGGGCCAGGATGGATCCCCACTCGACACACTCGCAATTCAACCAGCGTACGCCCAAGTCAGGGCCATTCACACCCGCCTCGAGGTTCATGGAACAACCCTCAAAAATCGCCATCGGAAAATACGCAAAGCCGCCACCCCCAACCAAGTCGACAGAGCATGATGCTGATCATTTGCTGTCGCTCGCACAGCGTCCAATAGCGACGAATTCTCGCGTCAGGCAGGGAGAACAGTTCAAACGAGACATGTTTATCGCATTTATCCACAAGGCATTGCAGGAGAATCTTAATGTTCGTGTCCTCGTGTGCACATGCCTCCCTCCCCTGATCTCTCTTGCAGGGCCAGAGCAAAGACTTTGATGACCTCGTCGACCAATTCAACCCAAGAAAACTGGGCGAAAGTGCCACTTCATCATCCCAACTACGACTATGGATCCTTTCGCTCTCACATGTCCTCTCTAGGTTGGAGAAGCGTCACGCATCGTTGGTCGAGGCCATCGTGAACCTCCCATGGACGACGATGGACACCGCTTTCGTAAAGTCGTACACTGTTTTCATTGGCATGCTCCTGAGCGCCAGGCCAGAATATCTTTCTCTCGTCCTCAGCAAAATCGCCCAGGGTCTGACTCATCGTACGTCATTCTCATCGACACTGGTCGAATCCGACGTGACCTGCTCGTATCTGTAGAATCTGGATTGCAAGCCCTCAATGCAGGTGGTCCAGAGAGCTCCGCAAGTCCTCTGACCCGCAGTGTCGTGTACGACCGTTTGCATCACCTCCTCCGTCACCTCTTGTCCCTCATACCCACCCTACCCTCAACCTTGCACCCTCTCCTCGTCCGAAATTTTCCTCACAAGCGTCAATCGCACGTTTCACAAATAACATATATACGCAATCTATTGCGCGTCACAGAATACTGCTCTGAGCTGGGTGACCGAATACTCGCACTAATCATCGATCGAGCTCTTCAAATAGATGTACGTAAGGCCCTCGATTTCGACGTGTGTGACCCTGCTGAGTGTCGTCTCAGGTCGAGATTCAAGTAGAGTTGGAAGAGCTCGACCAAGACGACTCTTTGGAGAATGGCGACTTGTTTGAATTTGATCCATTTGATGCTGTCGTTGGTCAGGAAGGTGATGACGAAGAATCTGATGCTGGAGATGACGATCTTAATTCCGACGTATCAACTGATGTCTCATCCGACGACGGCTCTGAAGATGACGAGAAGCCCGAACTACCGTCCAATGTGCGACACATGCAAGAGATGGTCAACAAACTCGATTATATTCTCAAACTGATATTCGATCACTTCAATCGGTTGCACTACGTCACCGAAGCATCCAGCACACCGTCCCCGCCCACTGTTCACCCAGATGCTCCGTTTTCACCACTAGACACCCCTCGACCGCCATCTCCAGAATCCGGACGCGCGATACGTACTGCCCAATTCCATACCCTCTTGGCCATATTCGACCGGGCCATCATCCGCACCTTCAAATCCCGATATACCCAATTCCTCGTTTTTTGGTATTCCTCCCTCGATCCCGAATTCAGTGATCTTTTCCAAGGTCTACTCGTCGAGAAGGCACTTCTCGGACAAGACGTACCCACCGTGACCCGTGCCGCTGCAGCAAGTTACATCGCCTCCTTTGTCAGCCGTGCCCAGTTCGTCGATCGCGAGGGCGCACGCAGAATGGTGGTCGTCTTGTGTACATTTTTACAGGGCCACTTGGACGCATTCGACAGTATCTTACAGGCCGGACAAGAACCTCCAAGTAGAGCGCACCACAGCGTGTTTTATGCCATTGCGCAAGCCGTCTTTCTCATCTTTTGCTTCCGGTGGAGAGATCTCGAAGAGGCGTTTGACGATGTAGACGAGTATCAGGTGAGGAAAAAGTGGATGAACGAGTTGGAGGTCGTGCAACGCGTGATCACCTCTCCTCTAAATCCGCTCAAGGTCAGCTATTCCCAATGGCATCGGCCGTCGCCGTCTATCCTTCACTCACATCTCCATCTACATTACATGTCAGGTCTGCTCGCCAAACGTCGTGATGCAATTCGCGCGCATCGCACAAGCGACGGACTTTGTGTACTGCCACTCCATCATCGAAGCCAACAGGCGATCAGAATACAACCCGAGTCCAGGATCGCTCCCGCTTTTGCCGCGCGTGATGAGTGGGGAAGAGCTCGTGTCTACGGAACTGCATACGTTCTTCCCTTTTGATCCGTACAAGCTTCCACGCTCGAGTTCGTATATACAAGGGGTATACAGAGAGTGGTCGTCCGTCGCGATCGGAGGTGACGAGGAGAGCGATGAAGAAGAGGACGTGGGCGACAGCCCGGAACCCGACGAAATTGGACTGCATTCTGTCAGCCAAGGGGATGCAATGACGACCTCTGTCGTCTCTGGTGGACTTAAAATACCCAGGACGGCTCAGGAGTCAGCGGACGCGGACGGACTGGGAGAATCGTTTGGTGGGATGAGTATCAGTCCTGCACAGCCGAGGTCTGTCATCATGGCTTCGTAGCTGGACTAACGGGTCGAAATGCTGCTCGTACGTGGATATGTACGGGAGGAAAGTACCATGTATAATCGAACGTGGAATGGAGTATATGTTAAACCAAAAAGCACAAGTGGTCGATAGCGACCGACGACGATGTTAACATCATGACCGAACAGTAATAGGGATGTGTGCAAACTCAGATAGACTGTTCGTAAAATCGTCTATCGACGATGACGACGATTTCGTATGGGAATCAATGAGGGAAGCCCAATCCCAACTTCGCCACTCCTCTTCAGGAGGCGGCGTCGATGCGGCGAGCACAAAAGTAAATTCTGATAGATCCGATAGTTGAATGAAACGAAAAACGTTCTTGCCGGGCCGCATACATGACGTGACGTCCAGTGGGTCTGACGCCTAAAAGAGGGGGTCAGCGCGCTTGTTGGATGAACGTGGCATTCACACGCGCCAATCAGAGGCAACTGGGGTACTACTTACCAGGGCATGGGGCAGCCAGGTCTTGCTCCGTTCAGACTCTGGGTTGACTTGGACGACCAAATTACCTTTCTTGGGCCACTGGAGCGCGTAACGCTCGATGACACCATCGACGTCTTGGAGCGCAGTATCACCGCGATTGTTGTTCATCATGGCACCCACAGGAACCGAACAGAGGCGGAGGTGCATCTGCAGTCTGAACGGTCGGCTGGGGGGAGGCGGCGTTATGGATGAGGTAGCGTGGACCGTTGACGTGGAAAGCGATACATACCGCTCTGTAGACAAGTGGAACATGTCATCACTTACTTCAATGTCGACGTCGACGATCTCTGCGAATCGTCTTCCTTGTCGTTTAAACCATATACCAGCTTGGGTTGGTAGATGTGAAACAAAGTCCGCAGAGCTTGATGGGGCAGGTTGGATTGGAGACAGCCCTAATTGATCTGCAGTCGACTGTCCCATAGATACGTTGGTTGTATCAATCACTGTCACTAGTTGGCTTGCGGGCACGAGCGTTGGAAACATCTGGATGACTTGGTGGACCAACTCAATTGAAGATGTTGTACTTGCGGGATCTTCAGTCGTGGGAGAAGTAATCAGAGCTTGGTATAGCGCTCCGTCCTGGGCGTTATCCGAGAAGTTGTTCGACTGGGAAACATGCCGCATAGCACGAGGTGCTTTTGGCGGCGATCTCCCTCCCGTGACATCAACCAAGGTGATGTCACTGTCTCTCCTCGACACGTCTGATACTACAGTGTTCACCGAATTGAACCTGCTGCGTGTGTTCCGGACCCAGGCATCCACCTCATCAACTCTATCACGTTTTGGAGATCCGCTCCAGCCCTGATTTACGGGCGTCTTTTGTGAAATCAGAGATGAGAGTTGTCGTCTCATCTCTTTAGCTTTCCGGATGAAGTTGCTGCAATGATCGTCGGAAAGCAATCGAAGGCATTGCTTCGAGTCTAGACGCCTTCCAGGGTCTCTCGCTTGTGCGGAGGCAAGAAGAACAGGGACGAGGTGTTTTTTGCATTCCTCAATTATAGTGGTAGATGGTCGGGACATGGGATCACCTAGCAACTTTGGACTTTGTTGATAATGATCAAGCGTAAGGTTGGCAGACGGTAGACTGTTCACAGCGGTCTGTGTTGGAGAGTATAGCAGGGAGCTGGAGGTATCCTCCACTTTGAACAAATGATGATACACGGGGAGGTTGTGGGTTTCGAGTGCCAAAGATGGTTTATTCCCCTTGATGGATGCAGAATGGGCGTCACGTAAATAAAAATAGCGTGTTGGGCACGAGGTAAGGGCAACATACCAAACACGCATGCACAGAGCCAGATGGGGTTGGTCCTGCAGGGGGGGCGCCAATCACTGACTCTAAAAATCTCTCAACCTCTCCTGGTTCTGGGGTGTAAAAGTGTGGAGTGGCAGAAAAGGGCAGGTCCGAGTAAATCTCCGCCCCTTCTTCCTCCAGGGCTTCTGACACACGTTCGCCATCGGTCGGATCCGGGTTTGACAGGGTTGATGCTGCCTCATCGTCTACTGATCCTCCGATCCTCTCAAGCAGTGTTCCAGACGGAGACGAAGAACACTGACTCAAACGATGCAGAAGCACGTTGTGTTTAGGATGCTCATTATTTTGTCGTTTGTGATGAGACTGATGGAAGGGTTTCCCACTCTTGGCTTTGGGTACCTTTTTGCTGGATTGGCGCTTGTGGCTCTGTGTGGGTCCGCGCTGCCATGGAGATGCATTTCCTGGCGGTAATGCACCGTTTGTATAACCACCCTTGTAAGATTTCTTGGGCGAGGACGAGGGCGCTGATGAGCGAGCGGTCACCGTCGTGGAAGACATCATGGTGGACGAGGAACAGTCTCGGGGCGTATTTCCGCGTCCTTCTCTGGGTCGGTAGCTCGGCACGGTTTATTAGAAATCAAAATTATATAAATACGACTGATTAGTACGTTTCCATTTTTTTCAACAAGGTCGGATTATCAAGATCCATCACTGCAACGTCGGACAAGTGTTGCTAAGCTGACCCGAGACAAGTGATTCGAGACAGCAGAGATTTGTTCTCGATCGCGGATCTGAGGCTGTTGCTAACGCCAATGTGCAGTGACTCAATACATGTGTTCTAACTTCTAAATGGAATGCAGACGGAGCCCTAGTAGGTCCTCGAGTCGTGGTCTTCATGCACCACCAAAACGCCGTTGCATAATAAACACAGCAACAGACACAAACCACACCTTTCCTCGTCCCCATCCCATCCCCTTTGACAATGGGAGGAAGTCAGTCGAGCCACTGCGAACCTGATTTCCATGCTATCGAGCAACAACGTCGAGCAGCTGAAGAGGCTGCTGAGCGAGCGGCTCGCGAGGCGGAGGAACAGAGGCGAAGGGAGTACGAAGCGCGGCTCGCGGCGGAGATGGCTGCTGAGCGAGCGGCTCACGAGGCGGAGGAACAGAGGCAAAGGGAGTATGAGGCCCAGCTCGCGGTGGAGAGGGCTGCTGAGCGAGCGGGTCGCGAGGTGGAGGAACAGAGGCGAAGGGAGTACGAGGCTCAGTTCGCAGCGGAGAGGGCTGCTCGAGCGGCTGGAGAGGAAGCCGAGCACTTCCGTCGAGAGGCAGAGGCTGCCCAGCATGCTGCTCGTATCGCTCAGGAACAAGCGGAGGCGCGGGCTCGCGCGGAACACGAGCATCACGAGAGGATGTGGAGGCAGTTAGAAGAGGGACGAGCACGCGTCAGGGTTGCTGAAGAGGTTGCGTGGCAAGCTGCGAGGGCTGCTGATGAGACTGCCAGGGTTGCTGAAGAGGCTGTGAGGCATGCTGCGAGGGCTGCTCAAAATGCTGCGAGGGTTACTGAAGAGGCTGCGAGGTAAGCTGCCATCGCCGCCTAGCAACAAGAAGCTTGACGTTGGGGAGCCCGGGAGGGAGAGACGGAGAAGGCCAGGCGGGATTAAGGTCTAAATCAGCGCTGGGAACATGGACTGTCGTGCTTGTTTCCGTCTTCTTGGTCAATTGGATGTCTTGCTGAGAGTTGTTCTCTGATACACATTGTTCGAAGGAGGCGTATATTTATGTCACAATCACCGAAGTACTTGCTCGCTTGATACAGGGATGGTGCCAGTGTGTGATGAACAGACTGCACACGACCAACACGCATTGCTGTCTTCTCTTCTCTGGTAAGAACATGTTTATTTCGTTTGCTGCACATCGTGTTTACAACGCCATGCATTGTGACTTTTCATAGCCATACTTCCTTCGAATATAACTCACCTTCTCGTCGGGTCGCGTCCCTATTGGTCTATATTCCCTGGTCAATGATCGTCGAAACGTAAATCAAGTAAGCCCGTTGATCATCGGAACCTGGACCACACTAGGTTGCC
>JBBPQT010000495.1:0-14685 GCA_038092715.1 Boletus smithii | reverse complement strand
TGTTGGCCGATGCTCGGGATTTCAACCCCCCCCCCCTTTTTTTTTCGCCGTGCTTTTTATCCCAGCATCGCAGAAAAAAAAAGCGACAGAAACACCTGACGGCTAGCGCCTGAGAAGGGGTTTTACCGTTGTTGGCCGACGGGGGCAAGTTGAAGTGCCAGTGTACAGTACCCCGAGAGGCTCGGGTTTCATGCCAGTGGCAGGTGTCATGTACATGTGGACACGACCGCCACTCAGTTGCTTGCCAGGGTCGCTGGGCATACTACTACGTACCAGCTAGACCCCCGTCCACTTTCAAGGTGGAGGCCCTTGCGATTTGCCTTTATCGTGTCGTCCCTTTTTTTTCTTTTTTTCATCCCGTTATCCTGAGGTTGAAAGTGACGGTCGCCTCGACTTGCCATCGTGTCCGAGGTGGACGTGACCACCGCGTCGATTGCGCAACGGTCTGCGTCCCAGCGGTGCGGTAGCGCGAGTCGTCGTGGGCAGAAGCGCTCATAGGGCGGAACGACTGTCCTTCTGCTCATTGAGAGTCTGCTTTTAGGAGACCAGGCAGAAACTGAGCCACGCCGGGTGCTTCTTTTGGTGCCTGCGAGTTCTAGTACTGGTCATTGCAGTTTTTTTTAAATGTCGCTCGTCCCGCTTACCCAGTGGCGTACGTTCGGAGCTCCAGCTCGACCCCTTATAATGTGCTTCAAATTGCCTAAATCTAGCATGGCCCGGTAGGACTTCCAAGTCCTTGTGAGACCCACACCACTGCAAGGCACCCACAGCCCCGCGAGCCTGTTAAGGCCTTGTCGGCTTTTGCAAGATCTAGGCACTTTAGCTGATGCAAAAGAACTTGGGGGTACTACTCGACACAAGTTTTCGGGAGATGAGGGAGAGCGACAAAGTACCTTTACTTAAATGGATGGTGATTGGTTGGTATTGAGCATGCCGACAGGGGCGTATTATTACTCGCCCAAGAATCAAACGTGTGCTTCGCCGCGTGTTGGTTGATCCCACGCGATCAGGGCGACATTGAAGAGCATGTTGACACCGACAGGATTCATGTTGAGCAAAGGTCGGCCTCTGCGTCAGGGGGGATGGAGTTTGCGATGTTTTGGTAACAGACGTGTCCGAACGTGCATAGCGCGATGAGAAGACGGATTCAGCGTCGTCCGGAGTTTTCTCACTAAACATGGTGACGAGATGAACATTCCAACATATGTTTTCTCTCGACTGACAAGTCTGTCCCAATCAGACAATTACGGGACTGTGAGCGTCGTGAAACGCGTTGATTCGGAAAGGACGAACTTGGTTAAATTATTCTCTTCGGGGCCCGCATAACACGACGATCTGTGCGGGACCGAATTATCGAATTATTCAATTGAGGAACCATCAAGTAACCTAGTAGATCTGAATGCACCCCCACGATTGCAGGTAACATGTCCAATGGGGTCATCATCTTCCCTTGGAGCTTGATCTTGGGCGCGTCACGGGACTCGTCTAGTGGGTGTTCGTATCAAGTACACCAAGTCGTTTTCCGATCGTGGGTCCCTGGCTCTCGCATGCGGTAGTGCTTTCCCCACCCCGGAAGAAAAGCGCCAAGACAGGCATGGAGATAACACGAAGGAGGCTTCTTCTGCTCCAGAGACTGTCGTCTATTATTTCTCAATCAGGTACCGTTGGCCCAATCACAGGGGCTTGGCTACACTGAGCTGCTGATGAGAATCGGTTGCGATGATCGTTCCCCCACGTTCCTGGCGGGAATCTTGATACTACCGCACAAGATCCGAGCGTGTATTCAAGCGCTGACGGCGTGTGTATTCCCGATAGGACAGGAAGCACTCTTGCAAGGGTGGAGGCGTTGCGGGGGTGGGAACGAACATGTATTCTTGCACATCATTGGCGGGCACGTTTTGGCGAACCGAGATTCTTGACTGCGGATGGATGTCAATTACCTTTCTGGTGGAGAGGTTCAAGGATACGATGTTCGGAGGTAATATGTCAGTGAAGTTGTTGATTTGATTCCATGGACGACGAGTACCTGGTTCTTATGGGGAGGGCTGAGCCCGCATACTACCTGTTCATGCGGCGTTATCTACATACATCCAAGCCTTTCCACGAGTGCGTCTCCCTGGCATACACATGCTCATATGTGGGGTTGGTTGACAGCAATGATATCAACGGGGGAGTTTATCTTCTTTGTGAGTCGCCTTAACTGCAGCAACTTACCCACCGCCAAGGCCAAGTGACTTTTTGTTTCCCAATGGCATAACGTAGGTGCAGGGATGTAACATCGACGGAATCTCCAACTGTCTTTCGCTAGACATAGCGCAAGCGGTTCAGTTTCATCGAGGGGCCCGTGAAGCGATGGATTTGGTAGTTCTATAAAGAAGTCACACACCCTTGTGCAAAGCAGGGACGACTGTCTTCTTACCTACCTTGATCTGCCTAGGGGAAGTGACAAATACAGCATGATTCGCGCATGCGGGGGTGCTTACAATCCAACCGACATTAATTTCCGGGGTCGTGCAAAGCTTAACACCATACTCGGACAGGAAACGAAACGAAACGACGTTAGTAAGGCAGATGCGGCGTATCTCGTGGCAAGATCATCCTGGACGAGGACAAGGGTCAGTGAAAACATGTCTTTCTAAAGTCTGAACTTACTCAGCTGCATGACCAAGGGTTAGCAATTTCGTGTAAACGCGTGAGTATACGATCACTTGGAAAGGTAAGCCCCTATCAACTTTCTCTAATCCTCCTCGTAAGCCTACACTAAGCCTCGACAGCTGACGAATCCGACGCAGGGCTGGATATAAAAACCAAAAACATTCAACTCTCGCCGAGCATTGCAGCAACATTTCCCTCCCAATTAGCCTAGTAACATCCAGGTGCATCCGACACACCAACCTCGTACACAGCCTTCATAAATCATCATCCCCCTTTATACGTTCAGCTTGTTCAGCAACCACGATCATGAATTCGGACAAGGGTATTCGAATCATCCCACGTCACAGCAACGAGCGCGGTCACGCAGACCACGGATGGTTGAAGACCTTTCATACATTTGCTTTCGCCAGGTCCGTCCATACATGTCATCCTCGCATCATCTCCAAACTGAGTACCGAAACCCTAGCTATCACGATCCTCGTCACGAGTCCTTCAGTGCCCTTCGTGTCCTCAACGAGGACCGCGTCGCCGCCAACACAGGGTTCGGCACACACAGTCACCAGCAGTATGAAATATTCTCCTATGTCATTGAGGGTAAGCTCGAGCAGTAAGCATCTCCTGCATTCATACCACGCGGCACATATTGATTCTCTCTCGGATAGCCAAGACTCTATGGGCAACACGGAGATCCTCTCCCGTGGTGCACTCCAGATGACTTCCACAGGAACAGGAATATCTCATTCCGAGAAGGCACACGGAGGACAAGAGGTTCATTTCTGCCAGATCTGGGCGTCCCCTCGCTCTGGACAAGGTCGAGGCAAGCCTGCCTACTTCACCAGGTATGTTCATATCTGGTCGTCTTTCACCGCTTCTTGGGGCAAGTCCCGACCCTGATCGATGACATCGCCTTAGACACTTCACAGACGAAGAGAAGAAGAATCGGTTTGTTCTTCTTGTCGCCCCCGATAACTCTACGGGGGTCTCTCTTCGCAGAGAAGATAGTGGGCCTGCGCCGATCCGTTCGGAACTGCGGATGTACGCCTCTCTGATCCATCCAGGCGTCTCGCTCGTCCACGCACCGGTTGGAAACAGTCAGACGAAGAAGAAAGGATATATTCATGTGATTCAAAAATCCGGATACAATCCAGGGCCAGCGAGAGGCGTTACTCTGAGGATCGGCTCTCAGGCTGACGGGCCGCAGGTTGAGTTACGGGAAGGAGACGGAGCGTATTTGGCATACGAACAAGGCGCCGAGCTTCGACTTGAAAACGATGGCCAGGGAATTGCGGAGGTCTTGCTCTTTGACCTGGAGTAAATGGTCGAAACAACGTTTCGTTGTGGTGTAAAGCTGTGCTACTTGCGGAAAATGTCACGTTTAATAATTAGTCCGCTGATCTATGTAGCATCGGAATGGTCAGGGTTGTGCATTTAATTCCTTGCGTCATTGAGACGCCATTCAAGTTCCTAAACTTCTTTCTCGCGTGCAATAAAGTTTGCATGTCGGGCGAAGTATCTCCGGCTTTGGAACATGAGAGTCCCTTTGCGCTACGAACGGAAATCATGTCCCATTGTCGCTAGTACATCTTCTGCCTCATTTTGGAGTTGTCACCCCCCGGAATCAATGACATGCTTGAATTATGCGGCCGAGGCTCCCGAGTATAATCCGCTGACCATCTTGAATAGAAATCATAAGGTTTGTATTGATAATGGGCCGAACGTGTCTCCACAGTGATTGATGGAAACCGGATGGCTGGATACATGACTGAACATCACGGTTTGTCAGGGCTGTTGCTGAGGATGGCTTCCAATGATGTCACGGAAGGGCCGGGATAAAGTTTGTGACACGAAAGGCACACGGCCCGCAGCAGAACTAATATGGTTTTGTTGGTATAACACAGGACGGCTCTGACTGTATAATCATAGTCCACAACAGTCAGTTATCGATTTGCGGACCAGCTCAATACCAAACTTCGACGAGCCCTTTGGGGGGCAAGCGGTGATGATCGGCGGTAGACATGTTGGCGCAGCTTGAAATATGGCATTCTTCATCTCGTCTACATGTCCCCGACCTAAGTCCCTGAGCTGATCTGCTTTCGTGATTATTGCTTGCAGCGTGGACTTTGTTCCGCCGGACTGTTGAACTTGGGCATCCAATTCAGCTAGCATGGCTTCATCGGTGGCTCTTATGCCGTGAGGGGCAGAAAACAATATGTATATCCGACGAAGCCTGAGATGTTGCCGGATCAATGAAAGGTCTAAATATGTTGATAAGGCCATCACTCACTCCTCGCGATTTGTAACATAATGATTGAATACGGCACCCCATTCCGAGCGTCCTCGTGAACCGTATCCAGGGGAGTCGACAACAACCAGCTTACCGGGGTAAAGGCCAACTCTGAAGAAGTTCAAAGCTTGGGTGCGACCCTGCAAACTGTGAACTACAATATAAAAGGAGGAAAGGTTACTAACAGCCTTCTTGCTTGTAAAAAGCAAATCTTTGCGCCCGAGAACAGCATTGAGCAACGATGATTTCCCTACATTCGCTCTCCCTGGTAGAAGCTTGTTAATCAAACAGGAACTCTAAACTGCGCCTGCTGACCGGTTACAATCACCTTATTGAGCAGGAAGTAAAATCGTCATATGAAAATGGTCTCAACTCACTTCTGGCAGTCGATTGAATTGGGGAAACGAATTTACATCCGTTACAGAGGTAAGAAACTCAGCGGAAGCCGAGGTTTGAAACACCGTCTTTGAGCTCGTGGAACCCTTCCTTGACAATGAGCAAGGATGGTTTTTTACACACAAGGCCATTCGAATTGCGTAGCGATAGGACAACAGCCATGACATGTCTGGGTGAGCCTCTCCGACAAACTCGACTCGAATGTAAGCGAAGATTATTTGGCTTTGTTAGTTCTCAAAGCCTCTGCCAAACATGTGCAAACTCGTCCGGCCATTTCTTTGTATTTCTATTTTCCACGATGGATCCGCTGGTTGGTATGGATGAATCGACTACGGACGACGATAACGCATCACAGACAACAGAAGACGACCCTCAAGTTCCCGATAACTTACCTTCTGTCCCTGTCCCACCCCCACCGGTACCATCAGTGCAGCCGTCCACTCAAGTTGTTCAACCTCCCTCTACCTATCGCGAACGACCAAATTACCAACTCAGACATACTCTTCGGGGACACACTCAGTCCATATCAGCTGTCAAGTTCAGCCCTGATGGGACACTTCTCGCGTCTTGCGGTATGCTCCCTTGCTCACTCGTATGCTCCCGCCTTTCATGGGATTTGTCTACAGCTGCCGACAACTTGATTAAAATATGGTCCCCGTTCACCGGCGAACTGATACGGAACTTGAACGGTCACACGAAGGGGCTTTCTGACATTGCATGGTCCACAGATGGCATGTACTTGGTGTCTGCCTCAGACGACACGACCATACGGATATGGAACGTAGACACTGTGCGTTTATCCTCCCACAATACACCTGTCTCCTGGAAACATGGTGCAAGCTAGGGCTTAACTATAAAACACCTGCGAGGTCACACGAGCTTTGTGTTTTGCGTGAATTATAGTGTTGCATCTGATCTGCTGGTATCTGGAGGTTGCGACGGTGACGTCCGGATCTGGAATGTTGCGAGAGGTCTGTATGTCAAACGTTCTCACCTTACAGTAGTTACTCAATCTGTCCACTTTAGGGAAGTGTACGAAGACATTGAATGGCCATATGGACTATGTTACCGCCGTGCATTTCAACCGAGATGCTACTCTTATCGTCTCCTGTGCGCTTGATGGTCTGATGTGAGTCGGGCGGCCTAATTTGTCCATCCACGATCACTCAACTTGTCTCGCAGTCGTATCTGGAATACCACCACAGGAAAATGTCTGAAGACACTGACCGAGGGAAATGATGCAGTATGGTAGCTACAACTCACCCCCGCCGCCTCAAATACTTTTCACTCAACTTGTACTAGTCAGCACGTGCAGTTCTCACCTAATTCGAAATACATCTTGTCGACGGCGCACGATAGTGCGATTCGCCTCTGGGATTATCACACTTCTCGGTGTTTAAAAACGTACACGGGCCACAAAAACGAGAAGTACTGTATCGCAGCCTGCTTCAGTGTTACGGGCGGAAAATGGATCGTGTCCGGCAGCGAAGATAACAAGGTGTACATTTGGGACCTGCAGAGTCGTGAAGTTGCACAAACTTTAGAAGCCCATTCCGGTACGCAAATTGTCTTGGTAGCCTTTGAGTCGCGTTCACGAGGACTCGCAGGTGTTGTCGTCGCTGTAGCTGTAAGATATCTCCATCCTACTAATATGTAATCTAAGTGATGTTCTCCCGCAGACACATCCTCATCAAAACATCATAGCGTCCGGTTCAATAGAGCCCGACCTTGCAATTCGAATATGGTCAGATCGAGGGCCGCCTACTTGAAATATCTCACGTGGATTTACAATTTAGTTCCCTGATGCATGTATCAACATAACTTGTTTGCCATATTGTAAACTTCCGTGCTGTCCAGTCGATATACATGGAGAACGCAGTAAAAGTACACAGGAAAACTGCCTGCATTTGACCGTCATCTCGTCCTTCATACGGGCCTCGCGTTGAGAAGATCTTGGTCCAAGTTAGAGCAAGGCACGATTTAGTACGAGCTAAAGATGTGAGCTCACCCTTTGCGACTTCCTTGTCTGCATCTGTGAGTCCGGAATCATGAGCTTCCAAGAAAGCGTCAACTTCATCCATGACTTGGTCGTCATCCTCTCCATGGACCATATCCAGATCACTATCGTCGTCGTCATCTCCCGCATCATCAATGGCAAACGGCGTTCTTTCCATGAACGCTGCGTTGACCGCCTTCATGTGTGGCATGGGAGAGAAAGCAGACGATAATGCCGACCCAGGACCGATATCCTGCGCGGTTGCGGCGTCGATAGTAAGAGTAGACGAGGAACCATGAGATGTCGTCAGGGTGTCCGAGCCATTAGATACAAAGGTCGACGTGGGCGCAGGTGAGATGAGCGGCTCGCGTGCCTTGGGTTCTTCCAACTTCGTGTAACGCCCGATCGTGGGGCGGTAGATGACCTGGTGTTTGCCGATCGTCTTCCCGAGCTCGTCGCTAAGTTTGTGGAATATCTTCTTGTTATCCTCTGTTGCGATGTTGGACCAGAGGTCTTCTAAGAAGCCTCCGCCAGAAGTGGGCAGCTCCAAGTCCGGGACAGACTCCAGCTTAAACGACGCTGACAAGTCAGCCTCGAAGAATGATTCCAGTATTTCATCAGCCAGGACGACCATTCGGAAACTGTTCGATTACAGTCAATAAGGTCATCCAAGTCCACTGCACCATACCGTACGTTGCAAGATTAAGGTATGGTTGATTGTGTCCTATTTGCTGCGGCTCGGTTTTCCCGGTCTCACTATTTGTTTCTTGTGGTAAGAGGGTATCACCATATTCAAAGGCGTTCGTCATGAAGCGGCTAACGGCCCCCAGATAGGCATCACCGATTTCATGGCGAAAAATGAACTACGAGTACTCCCATTAGATGATTAATGATTACACAGCGTTCCGTCAGACTTACTAAGAAGGATTCTGACAGTGTCAAAACTTCGTCCTTTGTCAAATATCCATCTTTATTTTTGTCGTGCAGGTTAAAAAACCATTCTATGTTATCCATCAGATCGTTAAACATTACACCGTCTAATCCAGAAACTAGATCCTGATGCCAAAGTAAGCACACAAGATGTCAATTCAGCCGTGGAACCCACCTGGAATGATAAAGACCCTTCACAAGAAGTATCCCAGAAGTAGAAAAGCCTATCGATGAGTTCATGTTCTGCGACTTCACGATCGATGCGTTGCTAGCCCAAAATAAAACTCAACCAGGAAATACCAGCACGAGGGTCCACACACCTGAAAACCATTGAGCACGATCTTCTCGTCCCGCGCCCAGGTCAAAACCTCACTCAGGAACACCCTGAAAGTCTTTAGTCCGATTCTTGTCTCGGGTCTTTCATGCATGCTATCAGTGTTGACAAGCAGCGAGGTAGACGGTGCGACAGCTGGTGGGGCTGGCTCTACACAGATCGCTTTGTAGAGCGCATCGTAGATTAAGCCGGCTTTCTCCTTTGTAAACCTTTCAAGCGTCTTGAGATTCCGAATAGCAGACCGTCTTGAGAAGGTCTCGATGTTGTTAACAATTTCGTTGCGGTATTTGCGCCGTTCAGAGAGTATCGTCTCGTCAGTAATCACTGCGAACTCGCGGAAGGATACTAGGAGGAGCTCCTGGAAACGTGTAATGGCACGTGCCCTCGGGTCTGATGAATCTGGGTGTGCCGAGTCTCCGAGAGATGCAAAATACTCTCTCATCAAGCTGCAGAGAATTATGGACACTGCTCCTGATGCAAGCATGACAAGCTTACTTCAAGAACCCTCCATCATCCTGAACTTGCAATAATTTTTCCCCGTTAATTTTGAGGATCGCTATTGAGAGAAAGTAAGAGGTGGTCTGATCAGGATCAAATACACTGACCAAGTCTGTGGAAGTGTTAGCAACGAGTTCCGTCACAGATGTCAGAAGAAATCATACCCAACTTGAAACAGCACTTTCGGGCCCATGCAGAAGAAACAATCCACTATCCGAAAGGCGAATACCATCGGCATGCTGTTGATGTATCTTATGAAAGGAATGAGCTGGTGAACTAAGATGAGTCTACGCCAAGAATTATACTGACAGACTCAAGAACCATGGCAAAGATGCTACCGACAGCTGCACGTCAACGGCCGAAAAGTGATCATGTATCATAGGGAGACACCGCACGACCAATGACTCGAAGACTCTCTGATCGAGGAGTGTTCCGTGCATAGTTTGACTAGTGAACTGATCAAATCCAGTCGGGATGCATCTGGTTGCAGACGCACCTGTAGTATCCGGGCAAAAGACGATCACACAGAACTTCAAGGAGCCAGAAGGCCTGTTCTTCTGACATGTAACTGGAATCCCTTGATGAGTCAAATGAGAGAACGTAGACCACACGATACGTACATGAGAATCGCTGCGGCAAGGATGTTCATTGCCTAGAAGGAATGTATATTGCATGGGGCGCTGGAACGAAATGCACTGACTTACTTGGCAGTACCCTACTTCAGGATTTTTGAACGAATAAGCCTGCAAGACGCGACGAAGAGCATTGATTCCCTCCTCCGATTGGTACCCAGCATATTCAGGAAGACTACGGTGTAGATCTTTCTCGATGTCTTCGAAGCTTGTGCTCTGCTTGCCCTTGGTATCCTCGACAAGCTCGTGATACAAACCTGGATTCGTATACCGAAGGTGAAGTGAGCCAGATAGTGTTTCCCAGATCTCGCCACGGAGCCGATTGGGTAACCCGACCTGCACGAGACGCGTGCACTGGGGGTATCTCAATAGAGTTAGGTTTCGACCATGTGCTGTTCCAGGTGTTATCATCGAAATGAATCGGAGCAAGGCACTTACTCCGTAGATAAGTGGTCCAAAGTTTGATTTTTGAGGCTTCCCGCAATCTAGATGTGCTCAGGGGGTGAATAACACGTGAAGAAGAAACCTCACTTCTTCGCATCGCCCGGAAACCTGAACCTCAGGCCGAGACCTCCATGAAAGTCAGCTTCTGGAGACGGAGACCCTTCCTTGGTCTCTGCGATCAAACTGCCGTCTTCTCGCTCGTGGTCGGCCACTGTAGACGTTGTTGATATAAGTGCTTCTGAATAACAAGTCTTTACGAATCCTTTCACGGCTTTCATCTGACCACGTTGAAGTTCTGCTTTCAATGCTTCGCGCAGAAGAGCACAGAATGCATCCGCTGTTGGCCGCAGGGAAGTCAGTTGGACGATCTACCAAAAGTTGTCAATATATTGCGTTAACATTGACAACAACCCACGATCTTCATGCCATGCCAAGTTGATAAACTAAGTGCATAGACACCAGCCCGAGCATTGAGTCGCTCCACACGTCGTACGGTCGACAGAGGTAGGGTGAACCGGACTGATTTGCGGTCTAGTGAGGAAAACGCTAGATATGGTGGGATAAGATGCAGTTTCCCTGCCTAGACCGGCAATGATTGTTCACTTGCTCAGAAGAAGAAGTGGCTGCTAGCAAACTCACATATGCATCCTCGACACCATGCTCACCAAAACTAAGCACTGCACTGATGCCCATCCTTTCAACCTCTGGGGGGCCATGCTTGTCGCCATCTTTGGGAGACGGTGTAACTGGCACTTCAGGAATTGAGAAGAAGAGATGGAGTAGTTGTTCCTTCGAGGGCTCCTTGAAATTCCGGAGTTGGGTTGATATCGTGGACATGATGTCTGCGTCTAAATGTAGCCTCAACCTGCGCTCTCTTCCTCCCCTAGCAAGTATGCGGCAACTGTAGGCGTTGAGTCCCTGCGAACAACTAGTTGATTGTAAGCCAGTTCCAACTTCGAATTGCGACGTAGACAGGTAAACGTTGAGAAGTGAGGTTGGAGTGAAGCGTTTGAGGGGCAACTCCTTCGCTGTCCTGAGTCCAAATAAGGTAAATCACTTGGGTTGCCAAGGTGGAACTAGAGAGGATCGACAGTATTACGACTCGTCTCTTACACAGTGTAAGTTACACTGCGTGCGACGTTACACGGGTATAACTCCATGACTATCTTAAAACCCGCCAAAAGTCCATGTTACCTTGTTTACGAGGTCACTGGGGACTGACAATGGGGCTGTGGAGGAAACAGATTTTCGCGCTGTGGGTATATCGTGACCCCGGGGTTCACCGAAGGGAATCCTTCGTGCTGTGCCCCTTGATTAAAGATAAGAATACTCGTAGAGTGAATTAATTACTCTTATAATGCATTTCGTCAAGTTGTCCGTACAAACTTGAAGCTTGAAGCTTTGAAGTTCCACCAATTCTCCGTATCACTTAGACTATCAAGTTTTAACAACCTCTCATCCTCGACGCGCAAGTACTCGCTTGGATGACTCATGAGTAACTTCAAAATCTCGCAGCAACCGTATGCTTTCCCTACCACGGCAGCGGGACAATGTCGCATAATGAGTGAGCCGGTAGGAGGCGACGCGATGTCTATGATGGTGTTGTTGATGGTTTGACCTTATCACACCAACCTGCTATGAAGCAATGCTCCGCGACGGTGCAACCCGTCGAAGTCCTTGCCTACTTACACAAGGCACGGCAATGTGCGTTTTAATTTCAAGATTTGGTTACAAACTTTGCGCAACATTGCAACATATACATGTTTCTTGCTTTTCTTCATGAAATGGTGTAAGTTCCTGCCGACGAAGTTCGGCCGTATATCTAGTCCATATAGTCCTTAAGTTCTACCATCAACCTAGTTACACACAACATGTTTCGTTACCAGAACTGATTGCTCTCCGGCGGGAGACCGTCCACGGTGCGAAGCATGACTACATTCGAAGAAAGGCTAGACCACTGTTACGACTCCCTAGTCAAATCCAGATGCAACCAATGAATTCAGGTCAACTCACCCCGTTTCCTATGAAAACTTGCGCTCTCTGCGCCACCAACATATCCACTGCTTGCGCAACGGATTTCTGCTCCCAGGTCAGGCTCAGATCCCGATTGCTTCCAATATACTCCCATCCCCCAAGATCATGCAGGGCCATCTTGAGGTCCGCAACCCATGAATTAGCACCATTCGTCATGATATAGACATATTCAAGGGGTTCCCGCGACTCTTCGCGTACTGTCTTGACCTTCTCGACGATCTGCTCGGTGCTGGGATAACAGTGGTCCATGTAGGCTCTGTAATTCTCTGACGAAAGTCGAGGATCAGAGTGGACCTGATCATACTTGTCAGGCAGCTCGGGAAAGGAATTGAACGTGTTCCAGTCACAGCCCGAGCTGGCAAGAAATTTGCAGTGCGTAGCGAAGTCACCCCTTCGCACATGGATTACGAGTAGGCCAGTCATGGTTTCCTTAACTCTGGAATCCTGATCTTCTGGCCAGTACAAGGCAGGTGGGAAAATAATTCCACGATTTGCTTCGAACGCATCGTGAATCAGGGGTGACCATCCCCAATACGACAAAACAGGTAACTTGGACATGTATGGCCAAATGTCCAGAAGATCTTTCCGAGAGTATACCCTGCAAGACCCGGTTACGTTATTGTCAAGGTGTGTTGCTAGGAACGCACGCGATATCAAATATTTGGTTATCCGTGGATGTCTCTTCAAACTGCAGGCAAGGATCCTCAATCAACGTAATCTTCTCCACCCATTTGTCGATGACGATTTTGACCGTGTCTGAGTCGCTCCAGCCACTAACGTCGGATAATCGCAGAATGGTTGGGTTTGGGCAAACTCTGTGGAAGAAATCCTTGTGCACAGCTTGAGGAGTGTTATCGCCCGGAGGCAGCACCCCGCCTGCCAGCGGTCCTTGAGTGTTCGATCGTACTCAATCCTTATGGTACCCAAGAAAATAGTGTTCTTTACCATTGATAAATGCAGTCAGAGGGATGCGAGATGGGATGAGCTTTCCGTTAAAGTGTGAATATGGTGTGCCGTCGACGGCCCAAGTATAGTCATCAAAGACAAAGCTAGGACTGATGTCAGGAATGGGTTCTCTCGGTTCGTGAGGCTACTGACGAGCGATTGGACGCGTATGCGAAAACATAGTTCAGGATGTAGTCTTGCATTATATTTCCCCATCCTACTTCTACATCGAAGATCAGCAAGGTTGGGGAGCAAATTGTGCGGCATACTAGATGGATGATTTGGTGACCACAGGTACTTGACGTCTGAATGTTCATAGGCTTGGTAATGCGGCAGCCCCAATTCTAGTTCGCGGTAACCTGGGTATAATGGAGGATAGCGACCATACACCAGCAAGGAATAAACGAGGCTGCGGTTGAATGGAAAGGCCACGAGAATCAAGATCGCTGCTACGAAGAACACTGCGACTCGCGAGCAGAGTCGAGTGCGATGAAAGCAGAAGTTTGACATTCGTAAATGTCGTGAGGGAGGAAGAACGATAGCATCTTCACCTGAACAGCCAACGCTCTGTTTCAAACAAGCTTTGGGTCCTGGTGGTCTGCCATTGCCAGCTGTAGCCGAATAAGCGACTGGGTAAGCGGCCCTCCCCACCAATCAGACACCCCAGATCCACGGTAGTACTAGAACCGTCAAGCGATAACTCGTTTTTTCAGATAGGCTGATCCGAGCCTCCCTACAAAGAAGGTGGAGTTCGAACGTGGGCCGCAGTGCGCAGTGCTGCGCCGCAGTCAACTGTCACTGCCGCACTATTCCACCTAATGCGCCCCAAAAAGAGGCGTAATAAGGCTGGGCACCGGATTATGTCACCATGCCTTCTTAGGCTTGTGGCTGCCTGTTTGTTGACACCAGCAATAAAACATATCCCAAATACCCTATTAACTTAGCAGAAACTAGTAGCACTATCTACCATACATCTGCAAGATGAGTGAAATGAAACATGCGTTGGTAGATGTTGTTGAAATATTACCTTGTTTACAAGGTCACTAACCTGCACAATGGTGGCTGTGGATGACAAAATTCACGGGCGTGGGAGTTTAAGTGGCTGTTCTCATGATACTGCATTGCAATGTAGGTGGATGGGGTTATAACATCAGGTTTCGAGATATATCATCAGGCATGGGATAATTTGATGACCACTCTCATATTTGGATGGGGTTGTAACAGCGAGTTTCGAGATATATCATTGGGCATGTAAAGTTTTTGTGGCCGCTCTCATAGTTGGATTGTGTTGCAACAGCAAGTTTCGAGATATATCATCAGATGTGGAAAGTTTTTGTGTCTGCTCTCATATTTGGATTGGGTTGTAACAGTGAGTTTCAAGATATATCATCAGGCATGGAAAGTTTTTGTGGCCGCTCTTGTAGTTGGATTGGGTTATAACAGTGAGTTTTGACATATATAATTGGGTGTGTTTTTACATCTCTTGTCTTGCAGAATCTATCACTAGGTTCCACCACTTCTCTGTTTCCACATTTAA
>JBBPQT010000494.1:0-14721 GCA_038092715.1 Boletus smithii | reverse complement strand
CCTGCTTGTACAATTGTGTCGTCTCTCGAGCCTACCGACGAGGTCATCTCAGTCATAGAGCTCGAGTCGACGATATCAAGGAAGATCATTAGAATCACGATCACGTGATGCGATGCAGCTGACATCCAATTTTTTTTGTTCTTTGTATCAGTACTTGTAGGTCTGGGACTCTGGGTAAAGTCGTGCGCAGTATTATGGTGAGTCAAAACTGTCTTTCTATGAGGAAGATCCTATCGGTCTTCCAAGGATGAACTTTTTCTCAGACCTGTTCTGTACCCTCGTGGAGACAACATTTATATTGCCTTTTCACTCTGAACATATGCCTAAATTCGATCTACTGAGCTGAAACTGACATGTTTGTTGGACAGGAAGCAGGCTGCTGGTGGCCGTTCATCCTGGCCATAATAATGCTCGCCCTGCCCTAGTTTATCCAACTATGTATCACGTTCGTCTTCCGTTTTACTGTACTATTCTATGGTCACAACTTCAGTCCTCGATATCTCAAATGCTAGTACATACTGAGTTGAAAACCACCATTCTTATTAAATGGCAGCAATGCTCTATGAATACATTTCGTCCCAGTCGTCATCGTTGGTTGCGCGAGGAGTATTCCCGCTATTAGTACTGTCCAATGAAGGTATAAGATTTACCCCAGATATTGGTATATGAGGTTTGGCCGTCGGTCTGCTCTGTCCCCCTTGTTCCATCTGGTCGATAATATCCCAAATATGATCGTCCTCGCCTTGGGGTGAAGATGACGGGAGGTTACTCTGTGGTGGATCAAACGTCTCTGGATTATCAACGACATCCCAAAGACTTGCTTCGTCCAAGTCCATCGCGTTTTTATCGGGATCGCTTCTAGATGAAACTTTCTCCGGGACTGTTGGTGAGAGTGGCCGGGGCGGTGGCCCAGAATCAGCAGTCGTCGCACGGAGTGTAGCGAGTCGCTCTTCCTCAGCTCTGATCACGGCATCGATATCAAAGTCATCGTCATCCGCCTCCGAGGATGCAGGAGGGAGCGAAGGAGGACGCGAGGACGCTTGGTCGTTCTTGAACTGGGGATCCTCAGATTCTTCGTCGTCTCTGTCGCCTTCAGTCCCAATAAGTGTGGGGTCGGTAAGATCGATGACGTCCGAGTCGTCTGCCAACTCCTTGTCATTTGTAACGCCATTGAATTCGTCGCGCCAAACGCTCAGGCGAACCTTGTGGTGCATGTCAGTCAGAATATAACCCAGCCAAGCTACTTGACGTCTTTACCTGCATACGCTTGGAGTGACACAATTTCTCGACACGGTTGATTGTATCTTTGAACGAAGTCTTTGGATACATCTTGTGTGTCCAGAACTGGTATATCTGCAATAGCCGAGTGAGATCCATGTGCTAAACAAGACGTTGGTCAGCGTGAGCATAAAGGTCCAAAGAGAGTGGGCGTGCACCTCATTCCCTTTCCCCTTTGGCTGAAATCCCTTGATGTCCTTGATGAGTAGCGGGAAGCCCTCAGGTCCTACCAACCTCTCTTCATCTAACTTTGGTAGAACCCTCCGACCCTTTTTTTCGCCATCACCAGGCTTGCCCTTCTCTTCGTCCTTTCCGGCGCCATCGGCACCTGTGTTCGAACCTCCTACCAAGGTCTGTGTCGCCGTTTGCCTTCCACGTGCATGCCTCTCCTCCGCCTCCTTGGCAAGTTTCGCAAGGTCCAACGCGGGCGCAAGCGGCTTATAGCTCAAATCATCGCCTTCCCCTTCCATGTCGAGGTCGTCGAACAAGGTATCGACGTCTGGCCTGGCTGGGGGTGGAGCCGGTGTTGCGCGCTTTGGGGGCCGTTCGTAGTCGCTGTCGCTGTCGGAAAGAAAGAGAGATTGGCGGGGACGTTTGAGGGGGCTGGGATTGCCATCGGTTGGCGGGGGCTTGATGGGCTCGTCCCAGATGTCATTGAGAGACATGGTGGAGCAGAGGACACGCGTTATGTGTATCTGTTTGGTCAATGCGACCTCCATACTACTTGCCCACTAGTTCTACTTGTAACATGTCCAGGACGGTCAAGTGTAATCATTCTCTGACTGTAAGATAATTAGCTGTGGAATGTAGTCAGACCATCAACGAGATCACTGCAAGACAGTCGTTCTGATCTTAAAATGTCGGACGCAACCTGGCCCGAAGCTGGATCGTCGACGTTGAACCCATCCTTTGACCACAACCAGGGGCAACTCTCACCAGGGTGCATGATGCCCCATGAGCTTCGCCCAAGAAAAAAACCACGCCCAAGCTATGCAGACCTCGAGACTGCAGACCACGAAGATGCAGCAGGTCCCTCAAAAGTTCACATCCTGGACGAAGAGGGTGACAGCGGGTGTGAATTCGAGCCCGACAAGCCGCCCAGAGGTTCAAAGAAAGTACCGTCCGGCGACGAGGATGAAGACGCCGATGTGGACGACGCCCAAGATCCAGAATCCGAGGTGGAAGAAACGCCGAAAAAACAGGGCCGCAAGACAGTGTCTTCTTCTCGAGCTAGTACGAGCAACTTGAAGCATCGAGCCCCCATCACTGGCACGACCGATCCGGGCAGCTCTCCCATCTCTTCGAAAATACAAAAACGCAAGCTTCCTCCCAGGGTGCAACAGGCTACCCGTCCACCGTTCGTGTCTACCCCACCTTCAACAGCACCTCGGGTGGCGAAGATGTACGCGTTACCGAATCCCAGCGCACATCATCGTCACCGAGCGATACCAGTGTTCTTCAGGAAGGAGATGGTTGAACGACTGGATGATCCTCCTTCGCTATTCAAGGAGCCTCATATCGTTCCGACAAACAGTATGACCGCCGATCAATCCCTCACTGAGAGGGTCAGCAAAGCCTGGGGCTTCAATGTCGGCGCCGGTCCTGTCTGGCAAATCATGGAAGATAGATCCTGTTACAAAGAAAGTATCGGTTCAGGTCCTGGCGCCGAGGAAGAGTCTTCGCGGCGTCCTAGGGTATACCAAAACGTATCCGTACGACCTAGCTGGGAACTGTTGAGCAACCAGTGTGTGGCAAATGGCTGGCTTCATTATTTGTATTCAAGCCGCTCTTGACCTAAACTTGCAGGGATGCTCTAAAGTATTTGCCCACAGATGCCGTCGTGACTGAGGACGGGCAGTTCAAGCCACCACCCCAGGTCAACTGCTACATGGGCCCGTACGATAAACAGACGCGTGTCGCTTTCGATATGTTCGACAGCGTTGCTACCTGTATGTAACTTACCTTCATCGCGTTGCCCATGATAAACCTCAATGCTCCCCAAGCTGAGCATTTCGAAGATGGCACTGCTTACGTCTTCAGTGCGGGTTCCCCGGTGTGGGGGATAGACTGGTGTCCGACTTATCAACCAGATCGTCCTGGTAAGAGTGCCAATTTTCACCGCTTTATGACCCGCACTTAGCGGCAGTCAGCTCGACAGTTTAGACATTATTTAGCTGTCGCCCCCTTTTCATCGCGTTCGCATGCACCGAGTATCGGTGTCAATGTTTCGCGTCCCCTCCCTGCCTGCGTCCAGATATGGGCCTTGAAACCCAATACTCGAGCAGGGAATGCGATGAACGAAGACCGTCCTCGGAGTGATCCAGCCGAAATCCGTTGTGAAATGGTGTTATGCTTGGAAAGCGGACCAGCTCAAGAAATCAAGTGGTGTCCTCTACCCGCTCATGACCAAGTTTGTCCTCGTCTTTATTGACAACTCGTAGATGGGAGCTAAAGTAACACCAAGTGGAGAGGCGTACGACCCAGAAATCCTCGAAAGATAGGCATACTGGCCGGAACGTTCGAGGATGGGTCACTCTCAATATACGTCGTACCAGATCCAGAGGATGTAAGACCTCCAGAAAACGATGCTCGTCTCCCTGTCTTTGGTGGGGTCACTTCTTTCGCTACCAGTAAGAAGCCCTTATCTCGCACAGTTAGGTTGCCCGAGCCAGCTCTGCGCATTGAACATGAGGGGGCATCGTGTTGGTCCCTTGATTGGGCAAACAGCGACGTCATCGCCGTAGGCCTTACGAATGGTGAGATCTCCTGAATGGAGATGTTTGCTGCGCGGAGTGACATATTTCAAGGCTGTCTTGCTGTCTACAACATCAGAGATGCACTGGATAGCGGCGAAGCTTCTAGTGAGTCACCTGGATTTGCTTTTACTCCCTCCCCAAAGTGCGTTGATACCGCCCAGATATCTTCCCGACGCATTTCATTGCTGTACATCAGTCCGCCATTCGTGCACTCGCATGGATTCGCGTGCCCCCTACCGATGGGTCCGGCGTACTTGACCCATCCGAGGATCCAACAATCATCGCAAGTGGTGGGTACGACGGCTCAGAGTGTCTCACTGACATTCGGGAGCCGCACGGGAATGTTGTCAACCGGACACGAGGCACGTTCACTTCCATCATCCTTCAACCTCATGTTCGAATAGAATTGTCATCGAACAGACGTGATCAACAGCGCGGTCTATTCTGCGTTTGCGACGGGTCCGATCATGATCGACCACGACAACACAGTCAAATCGTATTCCGTCTCCCCTAGCATGTTGGGACGTGGTCATATTCTGATGGAACCAGATGGGCCTGTTTGGGTCGGTTCAGTACTTGTTTCCCTCACATAATGTTGCCTAATCACTCGTCAGAGCGTGAGCACGTCGGACTATCATCCTCAACTCGCCGTTGGATCGGCAGATGGATCGTGTACGACCACCAACACGCTCAAATCCACACGTAGAGGCGGAACAGTCGTACGTCCTATAAAACCTACGCTCGACAAGCTCGACACGTTGACGAGCATTCCATTCTCAGCCATTCCTCGTTCACAAGATCTATCAGTTTGATTACAGTCGCAAGACGGGAGAATTCCGCATGCTCGAACACCTTCTCCCGCAGGTAAACATCCACAGACGTTCTTGTGCGTGCTTCACCCATTGCTGAGCCAAGCCCATCAGGAGACGCAAGAACGGTCGACCAACGTCAAAGGCAAGATTCGGGAAAAGAAGGAAGAAGCAGAAGCCAATGGGCGCAGCACCAGTACCGGCGTATGGCCACCCGAGATTGGTGTCCACCGGGTGGCATGGAACAATGGAAACGGCCTCGGAAGTGCACCGCTGCTTGCCTCGGCGACTGCGTCTGGACTTTGTAGAGTGGACTGGTTGACGGGGAGATGGATCAAGGACAAGACGCCGTACGTGAGCGTACCAAAGATGAGAAAAGAAGTCGAAGGGACGTCTGATGAGGAGTCGGTCGAGGAAGCATAGGGTACGACGACGGAGTGCATGAGATCCGTCGTTTCACGGTTCTGTATAGTATTGACGATGAATAATCTAACGATTACCGGGTACCTAGGGGATACGCACCGTCAGCGTGTCACGCGACGCAAACAGGCAAACCAAAAAAAAAAAAGGTTCAGACTCACAGAAATATTGCGGGGTGGGATCTATCACTTTGACTTGAACAAGTTGTGATCCTTCAATGTCTGACGATGCGACAGTCTCAACCGCCGTTTCTCCGCCTTCCCACCCGGTCCATCGTCCGCGAGCACCTTTGGTTTCGTGAGATCCCAGAGCCAGACGGGGTACTCCTCGTCGGGTTTGGCGAGGACGGGCGATTCGCCCTTGAGGTAGTTAAGTCCGGTCAGTACGGTCCCGGCTGGACATGACGACCCGACGTCTTTTTTTTTTTGGTTGGGTGGGTTTTTTGGATTGGTTTGTGAGCATCACACGTTGGGGATTGATTCTCTGGAATGATACATACTTTTGGTGGGTTCAGACGACGCGGTTCTGGAAGGTTGACTCGAACTTGAACTCGGCGCGCTGCTCGACGCCGACGCATATCCGCGTGTCCAACAAAGAGAAGAAAAAGATCTCCGGAACGTCGTTCGAGGAATGACGAGTAAAGACATGTCGATGCAAACTGGACGCGGCTGAGAACAACAAGAGTGGGAGTATGTAAATTCAGATAGCCGAAGTTTTTCCGATAAGTTCGCCAAAATAAGAGAATGTATGTGTCGCATGTGCAATAGATACAAGAAGAAAGGAAAAATGGCCAGCTGAATCTTATTATACAGTCCAGCACGGTCACCAATTTATCTATGCCTAGGTTGAATGAATCAACTACGCCCAACTGTCGAGTCGGCGAGGCGTCAAAAAGCCAGGTTCCACTATGCTTAGAATAACCCAGACCCAGGGAACAATTGCGACTCTTCATTTACTTCTTGGCCGAACTCGTCATGATCAGCGTGAGCTAAAGGCTCTATCTCAGGGGAGAGACTATAGGGTGTCGCTGGGCGCAGTTCGGGTTGTTGTTGCTCCTCGAGCACATATGGTTCATGTTCAAACGGGTCAATATCTGTATCTGGTGTCGCCAGTGGAAGTGGCTGTATTGGCTCCGGTGGAGCAACTGGTTGAATGGCACGTGTCCGTGGAGAAGCGTCGTGTGGCGGGGACTGTGGAAGAAGTATCGCTTGGGGAGGAGGAGACATAGTCGACAAAGGCCGGGTTTTGGCTGGAAGGTTGTATTGTGGGATGGCTTGGGTAGCTGGCTGAGGGCCGGGTGGCGTTGCAGTAGTCTGAGGCTTCGATTGGAGATCGTACTCAAACTATAGCAGCAGCAGAATCAGAATGAAAGATTCACAATCGAATAACAAACATCTTACTGCCGCAAAGACTTCTTCCCTTCGTTTCTTACCCTCATCCTTGTCGATGCAATAGCAGAGGTACAAGACATCCGCGCTGAAGCATGGTCATCAATACGTCGGAGTGACAGCAGGGAGAGAACTTACGCGTCCTCCACAAGACCGACACAGAATAAACCAACGAGCGCGGTCACGCCACCAGCCAACACAGCAGCCCCCAAGGCAGAGTTCGGAGCGTTCAAAGTGTGAGCGACGAACAGATAGGTCAACAGCGCAAACGGAAATGTAAGCGTCAAGGGTGTATACGTGAGCATCGTGAGTTGAGCTAGAAAACAAATCAGTTGCTGACGGTGACAACGCTAGGCAAGCTAAATTGTCGTACGCTCAGTCTTGAACTTCCGTCTGAAGCGCCCTTCTCCTGCAGACTCTACGGCTGCTGTGAGAGCACGTGCTCGCCTTGCGCTCGGTAGGAAGGGATCACCGGTAAGGCCAGTGTACACGAGAGCATACTTGCTGAACGACGTGGTCACGCTCTCCAAGTAGCCTACTGCCATACCAGCACCAATCGTGAGTGGCTGAAGGAAGGGGCGAAGAGCAAGCGGGAAATATGACGGCAGAAGACGCAATGCAATCGTCAACAGTGTGAGCATACGAATGCCAGCCATGATGAGTGCACTCAGGACGATCGACCCCAGAGATGGATAAGTGGAGCGAAGAATGGCTGCGTGAATAACGTGCGTATCCGTCGGAAGTGGTGGGGGTTGATTTGGGCTGAAAATGAGACAAGTGAGGAAACCGAGGGAGCTCAACAAAAGAGACACTCACTCTGCATAATACCATGCACCAATGACGCCCGCACAAGTAGTGCGTAAAATACCTCGTGCAACACCCCAACTCCAGAGCCACATCCCGACGGCGCCAACGATTGCCCAATCCGCCCAATCCTTGATATGCCATTCAAAGTGGCCTTGCGCGGTAAAATCAAAATAACCCATTAACAAGAGATGGAAAACGAGTGTGAGAAAAGGAATCGAGGCGATTAATATTATGAGAAGAATGGCGGGAGAAAGTGCCAAGAGAAAAGGATTGGACATCAAAAGTTGCGACGTAAGGTCAAGGATGGACGATGCGGAATGAATCTTGCGAGGAAGGTCGATTAGACGTCGAGCGGTAAGTATTGACAAGACGAGGGGGATGACAGAAAACAAGCGTAGTCTATGTTTCAAGTTAGTGATGACTTGCAGACGATAATGTGTTGGACATGACTTACCCAACAGTCTCGCCCCATGTTGGCTCCTGATCACCGTCCCACATAAAACTGCCAACAAAGGCCCATACTGCAGAAATGAAGAGCGTGATTGGTATAAAGACTGAGGTGACGACCATGACGGGTTTGACGAATATCCGCAAGAGGAAGATGTGTGCATAGGCAACAGCGGCGCTTACGAATGTCAGAATGGTGAGTAGCGGGACTGTGTGCAGTAGAGTCAGGTATGGGAAGGGGCCCCTTATTTTGTTGGGCCGACGAGTAATGAAAATGAGCAAGATGGAAAAGAAGAAACATATTGCGACACCAGTGCACCATAGAATAGTCCAGTGCGAATCGTTGAATTTCCGACGAGCCCGCGATATATGATGAGGGTCCGGTAGCGAGAATACGTCAAGTGGGCGAGAGGTGCCGTCCCTCGGTAGCAGTGATTCGGTGAGAGATAAGGAGACGGGTTCTCGAGTACGAGGGGGAGGGGGAGGAGGCGATTGTAAATGTCGGTGTGATGGACCCGGTATGGGCCCCGGGGAGTCGATGGACGACCTTGAGGGGGAAGGTGAGGAAGGACGGAGACGGCGAGGGGGTGATGCTTGATGAGCGAGCCAGCCCTTTGGAAAGTCTTGTGATTCGGCCTGACCGTAGTCCGATGCCATCAATGGTATCGACTGGGAGGCATGATGAGAGGCCCCTGGCGGCATATCTTCCTCATCCAGGCGGAGATACGGATCGTCCTCCTCTAAGTCACGAATTCGGCTCCTATGATCCCCTCCGCTAGACATCCTGCTCAAATGACTCGCACGTAGATGAGGATCGTCAAGGTCGTCGAGCTCGCTGTTGTGGTCGTTGCCTGCACGAGACCCTTCGTCGGTTGTGAAAGAAAAGAAGAGAGGCTGTGAGGAGGACAGACTTGACTCTGGATTCTGCTGCTGCAACAAAAACTGCGAGGCATACTGCGCAAATGATTTCGCCATCTCCAACTCACCCGCTCGTCAAGGGGAACGCAGCTGTCCAGAGATTTAGCAACGCCGTCGTAGGCCGTGTAACTTATAAAAGTCAACGGAGACGCTGGCAAATTCGCTAAACAACCTAACCTTGGCTTGCGTAGCCTGTGTGAATTTTATTCCTAAAAAGTATTACAACGCCTTGCCTGCTACACAGTCACTTTGACCTTTCCATTTGTAGTCTACAGCCATCTTCTCCTTTCTCTATCGTCGACACTCTACTTATGCGTCAACTCCCGACATTGATTACAGACTACCGCTGCGCCCAACGAGCCAGAAAAATATCGAACATTTCTTAGCCATATCCTTCAGAGGCAATGCCCCACTATCGGGATCTGGATAGAATGGCTGCGATGGCATGAAAAGCCTCTTGCTCGCCACTTTGAATCATTGGGGGTAAAACAGTTCCTCAAGAGGAGAAAAACATACAGGCTTGAGGTGTAGTCTAGCGTGATCGGATGGCTCCCTACGGTTATCAATGTACTCCCGAACCAAATACATGTTTGAGACATACGAACCAGATTCAGAGGTACTTGGCTCCTGTAGAATGACTGTCGAAAGGTCTGGTTTGGGGAGACTACATAGTACGAAGAACCAATTTAAAGGACTGGAGAAGCGTCAATCGAATACTTGCAGACGACAAAACCATACCAAGAAGAAACTCGGCCGGGATCGGGTTGTTTATGCTCACTCACAACCCTGCAAACGAATTTGTGGAAAAATGCGGTTTCCAAGTGGTCAATTTTACAGTAAAGGACAGTCGCACGTTTTGCGAACGCTTCGTTGACCCCCCCGACGACAAGCAGAATCACTCCCATGACGAGCGGGCCGATTGTCTGGGGTTCTGACCCTTCACTAGCCACTCACTGACCAGCATGACAACACAAGAAACTGGCAAACATAGGTCTTTCCGCTCCCTGGGTTGCGTCTGACGTGGTAAACATCGCGCAGGAGTTTTGATTCAGGAAGGTAAGAGTCCGACGGGAGGGACGAGAATTTATACTATATGGGCAGCAATTGTGCTGCACATCCACCCCTTCCTTCGTTGTAACTTCTTAGCATCGCACCACACAGCATCATTTTCGCAGCGAAGACGAAATACATCCTGAACTCTGGTTCACCGGCGCAGGCACCCAGGCTGGCAATGGCCAACTCAGGTCTGAATTCCAACGGTACCCACGATTAACCACACCCCTCCCCTCTTCCTTTTGTACGTCATTGGGTGTAGTCGCGGACTCACGGTGGACCTAAGTCTGCAGGCCGCTTATGGCGTGTAGCACGGCTCATGCGTAACGCACGACGTGCATCGTAATACATACTGAACTTGGCGTTACACCTAGGTCGAGAGAAGATGTCAAGCGCGGACGATCTGACCGACCCTTGGGGGACGACCCACGTTCACGACTTCACTACTTTAATGGGCCGCATTGTTGAGGAAAAGAAATCGTTAAAACAACAATTGCACGTTACACTTGCAAATCAAGACGGCGGTCGACACACTGGCCACGAAGACCAGGCTGCCGTAGGCATAGGTGTTTGGACGGTGCGGATCGTTCCTTGCATATGGCATATTGTGTGTAGCTTACCCATCCGTCTGTTCATTTTGAAATCGGTCCCTATTCTCTCTTCCTTATCTTTTCCCTCCCAAGTCATCTTTTACGCAAGGTTCCACACGTGTCGAACATGTGTTGTTGCCTTCATCTACTAGCAGATCACGTGGCACCCTCTCTTCCAAACCGCCTACACGCCGATCGACTCACCAACAAGACTGTGCATCCAAATCCACCTCATTTCTGTCTCGACAACCACCGAAACCTGAACATGCCATCTGGAAACCGGAACAAACGGAGGGATCGCGGACGTGCACGCGGTGGTCGCAGTGACGAACCTAACCCCAACAAAGCCGTCCAACGTAGTGGCGATAAGCCCACGCCTAACACAACGGACAACAAGCCCGCATCGAAGCAGGCCACCAACGAGTCCTTGAAGTCCCCCAATGCCAACGTACATCCTGCGAATGACGAGGAAGACATGACCGCGGCCGTTTGCTGGATATGCGCTGAACCCGTCAAGTATTATTCCCTGTCTGCCTGTAACCACCGGACGTGCCACGTGTGTGCGTTGCGGTTACGGGCGCTGTATGAGAAGTTCGAGTGCACATTTTGCAAGGTCGGTGTTCTCGCTCACTCGTTTTTTGTTTTGCTTCTGTGTTCTTGCCGCTCGTGATGTGGATGTTCTAATATGTTTGCTTGTATTGTCGTTGTCGATGTCACTGTCAATGCCGTTGTTGTCGTCCATGTCGGGCGTCATCTTTGGCAGGAGCCCCAGTCGACGGTCATCTTCACCGCCTCCTCCGACGCCGACTTCTTGTCCTACACACCCGACGCAATCCCCTACAAGGATACCAAGCTCTCCATCTTCTTCGAAACAGAAGACATGATGGAAGAAACGCTCATACTCCTCCGATTCAACTGCCCCAGTCTTGAATGTGACTACACCGCTTCTGGATGGGCCGATCTCAAACTCCACACCCGGGCCGTACATGCAAAGATGCTTTGGTAGGTGTTTCTTTCGTGGGTTTGGTTTTGATCTTGTCGTTCTTTCATTGATGGTTGATGTGGCACTCTGAAAAGCAACTTGTGTATTCAGTTCAGAAAGGTGTTTGCGCACGAGCACGCGTTGTACCCGCCATACGTGCTCCCGTTGCACTTACCATCAATACCGCATCGACCGAGAAAACAACCGCTCAATGAGACCATTGAGGGTGGAATCCATCCGTTGTGTGAATTTTGTAACGAGTGCTTCTTTGGGGATGACGAGCTGTTTGTGCACATGCGCGAACAGCACGAGGAATGCTTTCTATGCAGACGAAACGAGATTCGAGATCAATAGTATGTGTCGACTCGTTGTCGTACTCTTCGGTTTGGTGACCTCTCCAAACAGCTTCCAGAACTACGATAACCTTGTAGGTTGATTTGAATTCCGTCGCATGGCGTCCCTCACTTGACGCTCGCTCCAGGAGCTACACTTCTCACAAACCCACTTCGCATGCACGGATCCCGTCTGCCAGGTTCAAAAGTTTGTCGTATTTGATTCGGAGCTCGATCTGAATGCACATCGTCTGGAGGTACATGGGGCAGACATGAGCTGGAAAGACAAGAAAGAAGCACGACGGGTGCAAGTCGAGTTTGAGTTTGGTGATACGGGAAGTAGTAGTCGGAGAGGAGGACAAGGTTGCGTAGATCGAGGAGGAGGAGGAGGAGGAGGAGAGCGACAGCCGATGCCCCAGATCGTACAGACTCAGGGCAGTGTCACTGGGAGGCCAAGGGAAACGGTTGAAGAATGCTTTATGACGGAAAGTACGTGGACGACGCAGCGTTCTGCGCCGAGTGGTCGGGCCGCCTCCGTTAAAACTGCAATGGCTGGATACCGATCAAAGTGGAGCGCTCACGACCTGATCTCGACGGTCTGGAACGTCCTCGATCAGAACCTACATGAAACTGCAAGCATTATCAACGCCGTCATCGATTTCTTGGAGGAAGAAGAGAAGAAATATGACCTATTGGCTGCATGGGATGAATTTGAGATCGACTCAGAGGTCAGCTTTCATAGCACACACTCTGCAATGCTCACATCACTGACGCCATGCTCTGTTTAACAACTTGCATCAGTCTACAGCTACTGGGTCGGGTTACGCAGGGATCACGAATGGGTGCGTTCTCAATGCGGTGCACGCGACGGCATCTCCGTACTCTCCGCAGTCCCCACGACTAGAGCATCAGGTTGCGCAAACAGCTAGTCCTTCACCCTCGTCATCTCGTACCATCCTGCGTACCAGCGCCCCTGCCTTTGTGCCTTCGGATACTGCCCAACTTGATTTCCCTTCCTTCATTCGGCCTTCTACCAATGCCAATGTGACGCCTGGGTCCCATCAATCACGGCAGCACAAGTCGTGGGCTTCTGTTGCTGCGCAGTTGCCTTTGCCCTCCTCTGTGACAACACCGAAAAGGACGGACGAGGCCCGTCAACCACCCATGTTATCCGCTGCCAAAGGCCAGCAATCTCCATCTTCTCCTGGTCCTTCTACAAATGCCAATGGGGCACCTTGGTGCCCCTTCTACTACCCAATACAGCCACCTCAGACCTGGGCTTCTTTGGCAAGCACTGACGTGTCGGCTTGGACGCCCGATTGGAACACACATGGAGGGGAGAGCAATGGTGCAGTGATGTCGGGAGAAATGGGGACTAGTGTGTCATGGGCGGGCTTGGAGGCTCGGACGTTTGTGCCCACGGCGGAGCGGTCGGAGACGACGATGGGACAAGGGAAGGGGAAGAAGGGGAAGGGGAAACAGAGGCAGAGGGTCATTTGAATTCGATGCTACCTCGATATCGACATAAAGTGCGGACGAGATTTGTCTTGTGAGTATTAGGTGCTATGATACACTGGCAATTAGGTGCATAGTACTACTACATGACTCTGGAATTGCTGTGAACCATGGCATGAATCGTATGGGGTTCATTCCCCGACCTTCTCTCCCGGCGTCGACGTGGTATTCTTGCTTTCCCTCGCATTCCTGGCGTCGCCGCTGTACACCGTCTTGCGGTCTACCGAGTACTCCCGCAAGAACAGTGTCAAGATCAGAGCGACCCCAGCCCACACCGTTGTCACTATCCATATCATCGCAATTGAACGCGCCCACGCGTGGACTACTGCATTGCGAAGGACGACATCCTAGTTGGATTCAGTGCCGATAGTCAACGACGATCACAGATGAACACACGGAAATCAAGTGGACTTGGTCGACGCTGTCGTTGAGCGCCGTAATGCTGATATTGTCACCCAGTCCGAGACTAGCGATGTTTGGGATGGCTGCGAGTTTCCGTGGCAGAACGGTGGCGATGATAGCTTCACCAACGGCGAGTCCTACCGCACCGCCCAGCGTGCTGGTAAAAATAACGATCGTTTCTGGCGAGTTGAGCGGGCAAGGAAGGTTTGCTTACCGAAGGAACATGAAGCCACTCGTCGCAGTAGCCATGTCCTTCAGAGGCATCGCTGCCTGAAGTGCCACCATCGGGGTTTGGAATAGGAAGGCTATCCCAGTGGCTGCGACTAGAGGAAAAAGGACCTGTTCGGCGCTTTGAATCGCTGAGCATCGCAGAACGGCTTCTTCGAGAAATAAAAAAACGTACGTGGTTGACGTGTAGTCCAGCATAACCATGAGACCCGTGCCTATGGTAAACAACATGCTCCCAAACCAGATCGCTGGCCGGTTTCTCCCCATCTTCGACACAATGAATCCAGCGATGACAGTGAAAGTGGAAGACACGAAGGTGTACGGAAGCATTCTGAATACGAAAAATCAGGCAGCTAGAAAGACGAGCGTAAGGAAAATAGGCACTTGACTCCTGCACCAGTGGCCGAAGAACCAAGTACTGAAGAACTGTCAATCCAATGCTTGTCACACGACAAAACCGGAAAGTAAAACCTTGGTAAAACAGGGGAAGATAACTATAATCCCAGTTAGCGCGACGTCACTGAGATTCGGATCGCGTTGCCTCACAACATTGCTGCAATGAAAACGGCGTTCTGGAGAAATCCAATTGCCAAGAGACAACCGGTGGTACGTGTCTTTGTAGTTTTGTCAAAATAGCACGGAAAAACTCTAGCCTGAAATTCACCTTGAACAGACGAGGTGGAAGAATGGCCGCACGCTTTGTGAACGCTTCGTTGACCACGCCGATGACGAGCAAAAACACCCCCACGACGAGCGGGCCGATTGTCCGGGGTTCTGACCCTTCAAAAAGTCAAGG
>JBBPQT010000493.1:0-14739 GCA_038092715.1 Boletus smithii | reverse complement strand
GCTCAACAGCCATCTGGAAGTCACCATGCCTTGTAGCACATGAGAATGCATTATTGGCTAGATCAGCCACCCTTGCTTGCATTGTCTCATGTCTAGAGTCTAGGGAAGAGTTGAAGGAGGTGAAGTGATCCAGTGTGTTGAGTGATGTTTGGTAGGCTTCCAAGACTGAGGAATGGTTATACTTTTCAGCATTTTTGACCCAATTCTGGGTTGCATTCCACAAATTCAATGACACTGCTGGGACACATCTCTTCAATAATCTATAGGTTTCAAAAGCCTCATCTGGTAGAGGAAGTGGTTGATCAGGAGGGTGATAGCTTTGTGAGGAGTTGCATGGAAGAAGAATGGTGGCAGCCAATGCACTAGCAATGGCTGCAAAAGCCTTGTGTTCAACTGGGTAGACAGCCAATGCCTCCTTGAACAACTTGATTGCCCTGATTAAATCAGAGTAGTTTTGAACCTGGTTGTAGTGATCCTTCAATGATACTGCAAGACACCAAAGAGCAAGCCCATGATATGGATGACCTGGTGGACAGAACTCAAGTCTCTTCTCTTGAAGATCAATGGCTCTGTTTAGGTCAATCAGATTACCCTGCTTGTAATAACGTGATTTCAAAGATACTGCAAGGTTTCCAAGAGCTGCAGCATGCTGTGAATCACTTGTTGGGCAAAGATCAAGCCTTTTTTCTTCCATTTCAATAGCCCTATTCAGGTCTGTCACATCCTTCTGCATGTAGTAGCGTTTCCACAAGGATGCTGCAAGATTTCCAAGAGCTCTTGCATGGTCGGGATGGCCTGATGGACACAAATCAAGACACCTCTGTTCCATCTCTATGATCCTATCCAGGTCTGCTTTATTTCCCTGGATGTAATAATATTGCCATAAGGATGCTGCAAGCTCTCCAAGAGCCTTGGCATGTTCTGAATGACCCAATGGGCAAAGATCAAGCCTGGTCTGCTGAATCTCAATGGCTTTATTGAGGTCTGAGAGATTACCCTCTTGATCATAACAGGATGAAAAAGAAGATCCAAGATTATTCAGGATTATGGTGTGATCTGCATGGCCCAAAGGACAGAGATCCAACATTGCCAGTCCCAGTTCAATTTGTGTGGACATACAAGGCCCATTTTTGAACTGCTCTCCAAATTTGCATAGCCTCATGTCATATTTTGAGAGAGCTGACATACAGTCATGCCCATCTGGTGCAATCTAACCACATAGGATTCAATTGTTTGTAAATCAAACTGCAACATTGAACTTACCAGCACATCACAGGCTCTGCATGTCATGGACAGAGTTGCAGGACCAACATGTAGCCCAAGTATATTGCCTAGTACACTATCACTACTTGAGTCAGGGAGATAGAAATGGAACTTACATTGCCATCCATTGCCTGACTGCAATAAGCTGGCCACATTTGTAACCATCTGATCACCCAGTGGTTGTTTGTCCCATCCAGGGGTGAGCTCTGGAAGAGCACATATAGCAACCCCAACAGTCATGGAGGGAGGTGCAGTGCTGTAGGGAAATTTGATTAACAGTTATGAAGTATCATTGTAATGCTGTGGCACTTGCAAGAGAAAGGGGTGGTTCCATGTTACTATTAGACCATCCTCTGATAGTTCTCCAGAACATGTTATTTTAGACACATCACCGACACCGACACTAACACGGATGTCTTGTTTGGGAATTCGGGACGAGAGGGTTAATCGAGCAACTACGTAAAAGCAGTGAGGGTGTGTGAGCATACCGGTCAGTCAGCGGAAACATACCCGTGACTTGGAAAGTAACTTTGTCGGAGTCGTTCTGGGTCATTGGAGATATACGGATGCAAACAGCTACAGAATGGAGTGACTGGACGGAAAATTGGGTGGAAAAGACGGCGGGAAGGGATGAGATACAGGGGAAATATGGGTGATGAGACGAGAATCAGAAAAACGAGACAGATGAGCTCGAGACTTGGGTGGGCAAGACGGTGACGGGATGGGTGAGGCTACAGGGAAATTTAGGTGGCAACGAGGCAGAGATATTCAGTGCTGGGTGCCGAGGAGACGGCGAGATATGGCGAGGGTTGGGCTAGACACGATCAACGCGACGGGATCAGGAACGGGGAGTTGGAGCTTCGGTCGGCAAGGAGGCGATGGAAAAAAGGAGGCTGGAGGCAATACGACTGTGGCAGTGAAGGGGCGGGGGTAGAGGAGGGCTCTAGATTGGGTGAGGTGGTGTGACGAGACAGAATAAAATTCAGGCAATAGAGGCGAGGCGAGCGGGTATTGGGAGTGGGGGAGACCTTTGAGATGCGACCAGAGATGGGCAAAAGCAACTGGCAAGACGGCGAGAGGGAGACTGAGACAGAACGACAGCGAGATTAGATGAATGAACTTGAAGTGGACAGCCAGGCAGGAGCAGAACTTTGCAGGCAGAGTGCGACGGAGGAGGCGATTACGAATAGGGAGAGGGCAGACGAGACGAAGGCTGAGACGAGACTAGAACGGGAAGAGGAGATGAGAGATCGATGCTAAAGCGGAATTTATATAGCTCACACGGAACAGACCAGACCACGGCAGAGATAAAAACAGGCCAAGATTGGAGAGCGATGAATGAAGGACGGCGTAGGAAGACAGGGAAGGTGGACTATTGGGTGCGAAATCGGACGAGATGAAGTTCAACAGTTCGGGGCAGACAGCAGGTGAGAGGAAACAGAAGGGAGGATGGAGCAGGCAGGAGCAGTGGGTGGGAGCGGGAGCGGGAGTGAGGCGGGAGGAGAAGATTACAGGAAATGCTCGGACGACGACGACCCGAGGGAGGGAAACGGGTGGGACTGAAGGGAGGGGACAAGACGAGGCCGGTGCGGGGCAGGGGGATGCTAGAGGAAACAGAAAACCGGCGGAGGGATACTGAGTGCAGGAGAAGAGGGTGGCGGATGAGGGTTTTTTGGGCAACGAGAACTTGAGAGCAACGAACGATGTATGGCTAAAACGGGTGGATAAGACGAGGAACATGACAAAATCAACTAAATCGACGAAGGATGAAAGATGGTAATGCACACTCACATAGCTGAGCGGTCGCAGACGAATTGTTACACGATAAAGCGTTTGCGGCGAATGCAGGAATGTGGCACTCAGAGCAGAGCGAAATCTGTACTGAAGGCCAGGATGATGGGAGATGCGTCGACAACGATGCGCTATGGAAACAGAGCGGGGCTGACGAAGCGGGTTGTAAAGTCGGTGGAGAGTGCGAGGTGGAACTCGGGAGGGAAGAAAGTGGTGTGTCCGTGATAAGGGTATACCAACACGAGGCGGCGCAAAGATCCGGAAACCACGTTGCAGCAACGTTTGGGATGACGATGTAAGCAGCACGAGCATCAAGTAATCGCCTGACCGCAGGTACGATGTCTCATTGGCTAGATATAAGCTGAAATCCCGGGAAGTACCGATAGTGGAACCGAACAAGGCCTGCAAGCAAAAGCAGGATTCATCAGACACAAGCCAAATCAAGATAAGCAGGCGGGTATGTCGAAGAATAGGGGAGGAGACAGACGGAACCGCAGGGAGCATGGATGCCCCAGTAATATTGGTTCCACCGCAAGCAACCTGGAGAAAACAACATTGAGCACAGAACGACGAGGCGTCATGTACATACAGTAATTGGCCAGCACAATGATGGCAACTGGCGCGATTACGACTGTACAATAGGTGCATCGCTAGACAAAAAACATGAGTTCCTCTGACCCAGTGGAGATACTGTTCTTCCCAGTATACGACATCAGTGAAAGTCGTATCCGTGGCCTATGACTTGCCTGTCACTACTATAATCATCGGTGCTTTCGGAAAGTTCATGGTTCGACGAAATGACTACGATGTCATTCTCCCAGAGGCGAGGAGAGAAAACGCTCTTGTTGTCTGGAATATACCGTCAATACTAGGGACGAGTGAACTGAGAACATCATGATCTAGTCTTGCTTGATCTTGCAAAATTTCACGTGGAAAATGCCACTGCGCAGACTCGAACCAGAGACCGGAAAATCATGGCACTCAACGAGACGATACTTATACAACTCGCTGGTGATGACTGGCTGTCTATTTTTTCATGAATGAGGAAGCTGCGCATGCAAGTTACCACGACAATCCTGTAGACAGCTCGAGAAAGCTACAACTCACCATGAGAGTGTAAATATGTAGTTGTACCGTCGTCGTCCTCATTAGGAATGAGCACTGGATCGGATCAGAGCGAGACACAATGTGGTTTACGTGACAGGAGGAACTACAGGAGGAAGGAGGTGAGAATTTGACGCTCAAATGCGAACGGGCAATAGCCATTGCACACGAAGCAGTACCTATGCTGCAAAGGTGAGAAGAAAGCCTCAGGAGTCAGCAGTGACGTGTCCGTCCCGACATTTAAAGTTCAACCTAACTGGACGATGTACCCCCGACTCTGATCCTGTTTCTTGCCCTCGCATGCATGCAGGGCGAGGGTGATCAATGCGCATTCTTTGGTCAAGATATCTTGGTCCTGTGGACGAAGCGCCGTCTGACTTGCCACCGACGCGCCGAAGTGCCATTGAGAAATTTGCTTGGAACAGCTGGAGAGAACGCTGTTCAATGGCGGTTCCGCGATGAAACATGTCTGCTCATCGTCATGGACGACGATGAAGTGGAGGGGTCGATTGAGTTTTTTGGGGGTCGCACGGACGTTTCCGGCTTGACGGCTTTAGCAGCTCCCACTCGCGTTCTGAAAGTGTTCATCGTTCGTCCTCGCCATGTCCTAGTGTGTTTCTTCGTCTCGTTGCAACGTTTTGCTGACCAGCCCGTGGACAGTGTCATCTTCGGTCGCAGCATCAAAAATGAGTACCTCACGCTGGGTACGCTGTTCACCGTCGGCGCCACGGTGTTTGCCTTGAAGGGCGGAAAGAAAGACGCTGGCGCTGCCAGCAAGCCTCTAACGGAGCGTGTCAAGGACGCAGTACCCATCAAGGCGGAATCCAGGTGTGTTGTGCGCGTTCCCAGTTCATTGACACGAGACTTATGTCCACGCCAGCGAGGAAGAAGAATTGTAAGTGTGCTGTTTACATTGTATAGGTCGCTCTGTACGATGTCCTCTGACACGTAGGATAAACAGCATCAAGAACTTTATTGCAGAGGCAGAGAAAGAGAGTGGAGGGTCATCACATCACTGAGCTCGTCGTCGTACTAGTTGTTTTTGTGAGGATGAATATAGATTGGCCTTTCTCTGCTAAACCCATGTTGTTGTTTGACACGTCGTAAGTCGCTTGGTCTCCACTGTCACCACCACAACCGACGCGTCTCTTTCGTGACGACCTTCATGACCCCACTCGATTCCCCAGTGTCACCCTCTCCACTCCCCTCCCCACCGACATCCCCCATCTCACCCACAACGGCAACAGCGACACGCACACGAATTAAGGCTTCGAGAAGAACAGGCTCCTCCTCCGAGGCTCATGGAGAACGAACGCGGAGCATGTCGCCATCATTCAAATTGTCCAGTATCGTGGCCGCTGACCCGGACACGCCCGGCTCTGAAAATAGGTCGATCGCACTCCCGAGCGCGGGCATGGTCGCTGGCCAGCGGAGACAGTCATCGATCACGTATTACACCCCGACCTCGCCCTCCCCGTGGAGTCAACGACCGCAATTCAACAACGGTCCCCGTGATGGGGAACATGTCATGGTGAATGGGAATGAGAACGTGTCGCAGAGGTCAAGTCTCGTGTTGACCCCACGCTCTCCCTCGGCTCGTGAAAGCGTGTGTTCCGCGGATGGAGTGGGAACGAGGGAACGAGAACCTCTGACATTGGTCGAGAAGTGAGTGTTTTTTTTTCTTTTACCGTCATTGTTTCCGAGGGCGGGGCATGATCTATCGACGCGACACGTATCCGCCGCCGCGTGGTCCTCGTGGTGGTATACATCATGTTCCCATCTCAAATTCAAGAGTGCTGATGTGATTCTCATCCTCTTACTTTTGGCACCTGCTTCGACGCGCATTCTCGTGGTCATATCTACCTTCTTTCCGTTACACGTTTCCCTCATCAACACACTCTACACCGTTTCTCTATCCTTTCACCTTGACAATCTGGCACTGGATCAGACACGCAGATTTACTGCACTTTATCGCACAAAAAGAACGGAAATGTCTCGAGCTGCGCGACCAACTCGCCGCACACGAAAAGGAGTTGGCAGAACGTGAGTATCTCTCCCGACGTTCTTTCCTTGATCATTCTCATCTATCTTTCCCCATCGATGCAGTCAAACGCAAATGGGAGCGTATCGTCGGCCGCGGTCATGACGTCCTCCCAAACTCAGCCCCTACTGCCAGCCTCGGCGGTGTCGCCCTCGACGGACTAAAAGAAGGCGTCCGTATGCTCGCCGCAGGCTTTAGCGATTTCGGCGGTGTCATCCAAGAACTCGATTCCGGCGACAAGGACATCCCCAAACCCAAACCCCTCCCCCACGCACGAAACCACAACAACCCCTCCAACGCCCGCGCGAAACAAACGGGCAGCCGACACCTCTCGACGAGCTCCATGTCCTCTTCCATCTATGAAAGCGTGCACGCCTCGGATGGGGATGGGGAGACGATGATGGTCGTGACCGCCCCCTCTCTCTCCCGCGCTGGCAGTCTCAACTATCGGATGCACAAACGGGCCTCACGCACCCTCCCCCCTGAGGAGCCGCCGACGCCAACGAACGCGTTCATCCCACCTCCCGCTCATGACCCCAAACCGACGTCATCGTTGGACGTGCGTATGTCGCTCATACTCACGCCCAGTCCCACGTTGGTACCATCACCACTCTTGAGTACCACCGCCTCGACCACCTCGCCCATGACAGCATCGACGCATACGCATACGCATACGCATACACCCGTACCCACAACCACGCCAAGACCGATGTCGTCCTGGATGGACAATATGGGCAGGAAGCTGAGCGGACTCCAAAAAGGCCCAACGTACGTCCGTCCGTTTCATCGATGCGCGTTCCTGGGTCGTTTCGTCGAGCTTACCCCCCTCGATCAACAGGTTCTCCACCAAGAGTCAAAAACGGGCGTCGTCGTTCTTGACAGGCGTTTCGAATACCATCACTGCTGCGCTCACGCCTGGACCGACGCCTACGACACCTGCGCCTCTCCCATCGGCGGCGGCGACAGCGCCACGCATCCTGTCTTCGACGGTGACCGTACCTCTGACGTCGACCACGTCATCCTCATCGCTCGGTACGCGACCCCAACGATATCCGACCTACCAAACGATGGCGGACTGGTTGGATGACAATGGGGATGGGGATGGGGAGGATGACGGGGATCAGACGGTTCATGTTGTCCGTGCGCCGATCCTTGGATCAAAACGACAATCACAGGTGTTGGATGAGGCCGTGTCCTCTTTTGACGACGACAATGATTGGAATTGGTGAAGCGCGCTTGGGAAGGGTGGTGGGGGAGGGGGAGGAAGGTCATGGGTGTGGAGCAAACGACAACTATGACTGTGGGTGGGATACGTTTCCCAGGTATAATTGATAATCTTGCACGCTTCGGTCACGATGGGACGATACCTTGTGTGTTTATTAGTTAGATGATCTATTGTAATTTTATTTATTTATTTAGTTTTTGGCGTTTTGCGAGTGTGAGGGTAGCACACACATGGTCACACCAAGCAGTAGACCAGAACCAATAAAAACCAAAAAGAAAAGAAAAAAGAAAACATGACAAACATCGTACAGGATATCGTACAAAAGGCATGATCATCATTCACATTTCGTTTCCACCCTCTCAAGTCTGCAAGGGGGGTAAATCGTTCCATCGTTTTTCTCCTCCTTCAAATCCTGTCCACATCCCCTTCATACAACCGATGCGTCCCAAAATGCCTCGCAGGCACCCGCTTTTCGTACAGCAAATCGAGCCTAGCCATGATGAGTGAGACCAAAAGGCAAGCAAAGCACAGAAAAACACGCACTCGTCGACGGTCCGTCCCTTGGTTTCAGGAATGAAGAAATACGCCCAAATGGACCCTAGAAAGGCGAGACCTCCAAAGATGAACCCGACGTAGCCTCCGAGGTTCGCTTCGTTGGGGTTCACGCTACACGAGCACGGGCATAGCTGTAAGCATCCCCAACAGATCGTGGACACACGAGGACCACTCACAGATAGGGAATGATGATATTGGCAAGCATACCACAAAGCGAGTTGGTCCAAATCCCGATACCGACCGTCTTTGAACGCAGCTTGGCTGACGAGACTTCGGCAAAGATGACGTATCCCAGTGGACCACTGTTCGTTTTCGACGAGGGACGCGTCAAAATGTGCCCAAACCGTTCAAGGCGTAAGCAACTCACATGCCGACTTGGTAAACAAAGTTGTAGATGATCGTCTAGGACATGCGGGGGTCAGTCTACCCGCGGCAAAGACTCATGGAGAGGTGACGTACAAACGCAGAGACGGCCCATTTTGCACTTTGGTTCGCGTTCCCTATCCAGATGAAGCCAATCAAGAGTAAGATGACGGTGCAGGCGACCATGCCCCAGTTGAAGAGGAAACGACGGCCAAAACGGTTGACGGTGTAAAACGTCAATAGATTTCCGACAACCTGTGTAGGAAGGTCGTGAGGTAGAGATCACTTGGAGTATATTGTAAAACTTACTCCAATGGCAGTCACTCCCACACCGAGATTGAAGGCACTGCTCGTGGCAAACCCAGCAAGCTCGAAAAAGTATGTACTGAAACCCAAGACAAAGACGACACCTGAAGACACGGTCTGGTCACTAGAATAGACATACGTTGCGGCTGATCCTCACCTGCGCATTGCTGGAGCACGAACACCATCATGGCAACAATCGTACGCTTGAGATTTTCGCCTAGAATGTTGCAAGTCAAAGGAATTCTACGAGTATGGTACAGGAATGGCCTACCCTTGAAGCAATCCATGTACGTCGCAGTCGCGGCATACGAGTCCTCGAGTTCGATCGTCTCCTGAATTTGCTGTCGCTGGAGTTTGGCATCGATTGTCGGTCCTCCGAGAAGGCTGAGGACTCTCTCGGCATCCTCATGCCGACCTTTGCGCACCAACCACCAAGGGGACTCGGGCGCAAACGGAAGGCCGACCAAGAGGATGACAGGGAAAATCCACTGGAGGGCGCTGAGAGAACCGATTTGACGAGGGCATGAATGTAGAGGATGCATTACTCACAATGGGAGTCTGTATGCGTAGGCGTCTGTCCAGTTACCAGTTCCGCGAATGACACCATTAGACATGCTATTGACGAAGACGTGTTCAAGTCAGAAGGAGCGTAAGAACATGCCAGGATGCTTACAATTGACCAACTATGAACGCGTTAGGGGATGGTGCAACGAAAGATGGTCAAAGTGGACACTTACGGACGATCCAGAGATTCACAGCAGCGGTGGTGATACCTCGCAGAGCAAGTGGAGAAACCTCGGCACAGTATCCACCAGCACACGAGACAAACATGCCTAGGCAATACTGTTCAGCAATGGAGAGATAGACAGGCAAAGTGGATTGGCGAACCGAGAGCAACGCCATTGATGAGCTTCCCGACGAGAAGCATCCCGTTAGCATGTGGGGGGGAGAGAAATTGAATCAAGACGCCGATGATGGAAATCACGCATGCGCCGGCAATAGCTCCACGCCGCCTATCACAGACGAGTCAACGAACGAAGACGGGGGAGAGAAAAAGACGCACCCCAACCTATCAGAGATCCAACCCAACGAAAGACCACCAAACATGCCGCCGATGGAGCTGACACTGTTGAACGCGCTTTGCCAACTGGCAGGGAGGACAGGTTGGCCTTCCCAGACGTAGCCAAAGTCGGTGCGGAACTGGGGGACGCTCAACAATCCTCCGCCGATCTAGTTGGTCGAAGACATGTAACTGAGCGGGGAGGTGAGGGATTTTGAATGTAGAGGGAGACGTACCTGTGCATCATAGCCCCACAAGAGTGCGCCGATGCAGACGAAGACACACCAAAAGAAGGCGCGCCAGTAGGTACGCATGGCCTGGAGGGGAGTGAGAGCATGTTCGGTAGCGGCGGCTTGGGCGAGGAGAGTGAGGTTGCCAGGGCGTGTGCCCTTGTCGAAGCTCGCAATCTCGATGGGCTCTATTTTCTCTGTCGTCGTTGCCATGGTTGAACGGGGGGGACCAAGAGACGCGGGGAATATGAGGGAACATGGTGGACTTCTTTAAATGCGCCGGACCCAGAACCAACATGCGATTACATAACTTTTGAGAATGCATCAGAGTGAAAATGGAACGCGGGGAATTCTGTATGGGCGGTGAGGAACAAATTTACATCTCGGCCATCTGCGGCGACTTGATAAGACAATTGAGACAGTACGGCGATCTCACATGACCACGCGATGAGTCCAAGCGGAACATCGTGCTCTGTAAATGGACACTTGTGACACGGAAGGTATTTGCAGAGACGGAGGAAAGGAAGAATGTGCTTACCGGCCCCGAATGAGAGAACGAGGCATGGGAGAGTCCAAAATGGTAACGCTCGTGACTTTCTATGTACGTCATACCAACAACACAGTTCCGACAAGTAACCACAACACCAACGTCGGCGACATCACGTTTTCTCGTGCCCCAATACCCCCAGACGATCCCGTCGCCTGCGGGACACCCGACGCCACACTCGCACTCGACGTCGACGCGCTTGTGCCCGTGCCCGTCGCACTAGGCAGTGGCACAGCAGAAGAGGTCGTATACGTACGCACGTAATTGACGTCAAAGTAGGCCTGGTCGTATCGCGGACTTCCCGGCCCAACTACGCAATCGTTGTACTGGCAATGATTCACGTCGTCAACACTCCCACCCGTCCTTGGTCGTACAAGCACACTCACACAGTTTCCCGTAGAACCTGCGTTGGCGCACTGCGAGTCGTATATCGACGGCACACCAGCCCTGGGGACAAAGTGTCAGTACCCATGTTTCGTCGCGCATATATCCACCTTACCAGACACCACACAGATCAATATCCAACACCAGGTTCTGCGGCGTAAAAAATTGGGAAATATTGCACGTGTTGGACGAAAAGGCAGCATGGGGCGTTCCCCATGACGATACATTCATCGAAGAGGTGGAAGTAGCCTGAGATATGGAAGAAGGTATGTTTGGTCGCTAACCTAGTCGTCAACGAGAAGCCTACACTGACAACGGAAGAAGAAACGCACACTCCAGAACCACATACTGACGTGATATTCTTGTCAACAACCCAATCATATCGGTCAAACGGGCGACACGCACAAGATCCCAGAAACATCAAACTGCGTGGCAAAGACGCCTCCACCCGCATTGGCAAAACCGGTGTAGTAGCTATTCGGCGACGTCTCTCCCACAGTGCATCCCGACCCTGTGGAGCAATCGGTTGACCCTGTTGCACCCAATTGATCCGTGTTGCCGCTATGATAGCATCCCACCGTGCTATGAATCGCCATCTGATTGTTTGGGTTTAGATTTATGCCTTCTATAATGTCAATCTCCCCATCGAAAGGCCAATTGGGTCCTAACGCCTACGTCACCGAATGGTTCACCCGACAAGCCATCAGGGATACCCACCGAAACTCCAAAATGCTGGCCAAACCTAGCGAAATACATACATGATCGTTGTTCGGAAATGAAACACAGCATCGTCCACTTACGGAGCACCCGTATGGTATGTGGTTCAGGTCTATCATCCACAAACTACCCAGGTCATATGCATCTTTGGTCGTAATGCGGACCTAGCACAACTATATCAACATTCGCCCGTTCCAATACAAGAAAGAAATTGTCCATACCGAGTTGCGCATTTGGCCAAGCTGCACATTGGTAACGTTGTCCACTTTGATGATAACGTGATTATTGCTTGTCACGTAGGCCAGATTCTGGCTGGTTGCAACTTCCTGGGTCACCCAGGTGACATTACCTTGGATTATGAGCACGATCGAAGCCAGACACACAATGTCAAGGACGCACCCAATGTTAAATTATCCCAACTCCCATAGAAATTCCAACCATTGAAGAAGCTGGACCCAGCGTACTCGCGAAAGATATCGTACGCGCACACGTGCGAAGTCGCGAGCAAGAGCGCGCCGAGAATCGACCACCGATACATCAAGCAAGGCGATGCGATTTCAGGATGAAAGAAGTAAGACGCATCTTGCACTGGCGAATTCATTTAAGCATTCGGGAAATGTGGCGATACAATATCGGGGTTCAATCAATGACCGTGACTATCGGTGCAAGAACGATTGGAGAAAGTACCGAAGAGACGGATGTAGAGATGTAAAATTAGCCTTGGTGGTCTGCTGAGACCGGGAGGTGATAGTGGCGCCCAATGAAAAGGAGGCCAGCCCCTGCGATTGATTACATGAGGTTTGTGCGCTCGCAAGGAGTCATGTGGAACGGACAATCGTGACCGTTAAATCATTGATGGTCACTACTACGCCCGGTGGATGCCAGCCTGACACCGCAAACGGGAAACCTTTTCTTATGAGGCCTTGCGTGTATGTAACCCCTGCGAAGCGAGGTCACCTGGTTCACAACGGCGTTGGAATGAAGACGTGGGACAGCAAGTCTCCTTCCTGATCGGACTTGTGGTGTTTGTGCCTAGATAGGCTTAGGCTAGACCCAGGCGGCGAGAGAAGTAGTGTAAAAGCCTGAGCGACGCCATCGATGCTTGAAACTTGTCGACACGACGTCTCCAAGTTCCCAAGCGTTCCCTACGCCGAGAAAGTCAGGCCACCCGCAGACTCAACAAAGACTGATGCCGGCCAGCATTTCATACGTCACGAGGTCCGACATCCATTCTCGTGGCACCTCATGTCTTTGATCACCATCGTGTCAAGGACCACACATCAACACATCACTAGTGGCATGGGACTTTTATACATGATACTCCCCCGGTACCCGAGTGTGAGGTCGCTGAACCATCCATCTACCTTGTCGAATTTGGGTCGAGGTCAGCCACAATCGACTCAGATGATCCGTCATCCTCATCAAGCTCGGGGCTGACACCGCTGACACCTTAGTCCAAACCTCAATCTCTGGGCACATAAAAACCCGGTCACTGTACCCCTTGTCTTCAGTTCCTTCTCTCGTTCAACCTTCTCGCATGTGCATCTTCTTTCCTTTACCCCGATCGCTACCTCTCACCACCACGTTATGCCGTGGAACGTTTCCGCGCGTTCGCATGTGCCGTGTGTCACCATCTTGTGTGGGTCTCCTCCAGATACCATCCCCCCACCAGGTTCTGGCCCTCCTGTCCACGACCTTGATCGACGTCCACGACGCTTCACCTTCCAGCTCCGATGGTGATTCCGAGTTCGGTTGCACCACCTTGCACTCGTGTCAACTGCCCTTGTCATTCAGATCATCACCGTCATCGCGCGTCGGATTCTCGTATCAATCGCAGTCCTGGGCAAGGGGGCACACAAGTGACACAACACACGAACACACGCGTCGTTGGTCCCATGGTTAGCTCTCAGCGAGTTGGGGTTGTGCCGAACGAGTATGTAGCATCCCAGGGGAAGATCGCATCGCCTTCTCCAAGAGATTCTCGCGACACGGGGGCCGAGTACGGACTTTGAACAAGAAGACGATTCAGGAACTCACAACCAAGATCGACGGAACAGCAAGGTCGACGATGACGATGACGACAAGAAGAATCCGCGACGATGCCTCTCCGTGCCAGGATCTCTGCAAGTCCTTCAAGAACCTCCAGCAAGCGGCGGGCGAGGATCACTGGGGTCAAGGCCAAGGTCGACGCCGCCCGCGGAGATCGCTTTCCTTTAGTCGGCGCTGGCGGGTGTTCAGGCAAGACAGCGCTTACCGCGGTCAAGACGGTTGGTCGTGCTTGCGAATGCCCTAGGAGGCCCGGATCCCTTGCAAGTGTCGCGAAGCGGATGGAGGATGCAGAGATGGCAACAAGGTAGCGGATTTTTTTTTCTCGCTTTTGTTCATCTGAGACGTGGCTGACGTTTGACGTCTACGTTCAAAGATCGAAAGGAAATTGGTGTCCTCTAGCTTTTTGTCACTGGCATACAGTCGTGAACGATGATATGTTCATCGGGTGGTCGAACGATCATGCTTCTAAACCATAGTACGTACCGCGATGACTGCCTTTCCCGGTCTGACATCACGTTGTTGTAGGTGATATGACGGTCAAGATTACCATGGAGCCTCTTAGCCTGGCGCTAACGAGATACCCGCGATACCCGCGATACCCATACCCACGATACCCATGGAACGCCTTATACCCGCGAAAGACAATGGTAAAGAGACTAAGGCCATGCAACCAACTCGACGACGACGGCGACGATCCAAGATACCAAGATGACCAAGCCTGGTGCTGGACGGTCCCCGGACGTCCGTGAGAAATCCCCCGACCTGGTACTGGATTACCTCTCAAGATCTCCGCACTGCCAAAGGGCTCGCAGGTCGATGCTACCGGCGCCACGGAAATCACTTCTCGCTAGTCTTGGCAAGTATCATAGCTACTGTTTGTACTTGGTGTGTTCTACGCACTGACAACCTCTTGTGATTTCAGAAGTGAAAACGAAATACCCAGAATGAAAGCGTTGATATCCCCCCTCCCTCAAGCAAAGGCGCGTGGATGTCACAGCATCGACAAGTCCTTCTGAAATCCACATGTGCGTGATCCCCGTTGCCTTGCCTTGCTCGTGCTGACAAGTGCTAGTGGCGAAACCGCTGGCTGAGAACGAGGTTTCC
>JBBPQT010000492.1:0-14744 GCA_038092715.1 Boletus smithii | reverse complement strand
TAGAACAAGTGTAGGCAGTGAACCCGGCGCCCTCCACCACCCCCAGAGCCTCGTGTTGTCAGTGCAGCCTCGAGGCCTCCAAATTCCAGTGGCGCAATAATGTCATGCTCAGAGACAACGTGAATGAAAAAAGGGTGGACACACACGTAGACATTGAACTAAAGTTAGTTTTCGGGGCTTGAGTTACGAATTAGATAATTTGCTATGTATTCAGAAAATGGACGTGATTAGATGAACCGAGCGACTTGGAGACAGGATGATTTAGCGGCTCTCTGAACCATATCCATGTTCCTCTCCTCCGCATATTTTCCCGACTCCTAGGATGCGCCAATGGTTAGTGTCCACATTTTTACCCGCCTCGCTGAGCTCCTTGGTTGACCTGAAGGCTGAAGTTGTCGGGATGTGAAACCGCTTCTTCGACCCGGCTTCTAATGACACAGCACGATGTCCCACATTGGCCTCCGGTCTGCAGGCTGAGGCGGGTAAAAAGGCGACCACTATGTGCGTATGGTTCATCCTGGCCACGAAAGAGGTTGGTAGTAATTTCGTCTTTGGTAGCATACCGGTATGCCCATTCATCGGAGCGCTGGGTCCGATAAAAATCGCTATTCAATGCTGTATTTACGCACGGTAAGGCACACGTTTTGATTCTTCCTCAGTGCGAAGTATACCCATGAAGCACGATGGACTCACTTGGGAATGGCTCATGAGGCAGCAAATCCCTATCTTCGTCTTCGTCTTCGTCTTCGCTGGACAGATTCTCAGAGTCATAGCAGCGAACTAGTTGCTGTGTGGCCGCTGCACTATGACTCTCGTAGCGTTCTGCAGAACCGAACTGCAATACATCTCCGTGACTATTCCCGCCAAACGCTGGGATGACGACGTCGTAGGGCACTTGTCGTGTGCCATTCAGGACCTTGGCTTTGGTGCGCTTTATAGGGGTCAGTATATTCCCCAGTTTTCCAGCTTGAACTTTACTGACCTCAACCTTTTCGATGCTCGGGCATTTACCTCTATGCTTGAGCCATAAGCCAGGATAATACTTTGACCTCTTATCGAGGCTGATTTCCTTGTGGCATCCACCGCAAACAACGCTCTTCATTGTTATGTTTTTTGCGTACTCGTCTTGCTCGAGCTCCAACCTTCGTTGCTCCAAGGTCCTCCGTTTCCTTTCACACCCCGGCGAGATCCAAGTGTTGTTTGAGGAACCAACGGACTCTGCGACTGGGCCGCTATGTTGTTTCGTTACTGGTGGAGGTGACGCGATTGCTGTGTCGGGTGGGGAAGTGGGTGTGCTTGCCATGCGGGCCGGCCACGCATGTGGCTTTCCCGGGCACGCCTTCCAGTGCTCGTTCACCAGCTTGTTGACAACACGCCACTCTGCCCCTCGGTCGTATTCAATCATAGCATAGCATCTGCCGCATGGGATACGCTGCAACCGATGCGATATCCGGCGATCAATACTAGATGCTTGGACGGCGTCTGCAATGCGAGGCATTGTGATACGAGATTGGTGCGAACAAGGTAAACTGTTTTGGGGGTGGGGACCAAGAGGATGAACTAACGACTTGTCCGTCCACATTTCCTTTTGATGTCAGAATATCTCTCCGCTTTGTTTGTTGTGAAATGTGGCACAACAGTTCGGGTCGTGGACCTTGGTAGCATCCTATTGTACCCATATCTGGCAGAGCGGTCTTCTCGAATGTCCCCCACACATGAGAAGGTGGTGCAATTGGTATGTTTGCTGCGCTCTTTACGCCATTCCATTCGATGTGGATATCACTTCCCCCGGGTGGGGTAGAATTCAAATCATCCAGTTATCATGACATCCCATATCAGCCTGATAGTAGGTTCTCCCGTCATTCTATCCGTCTTCTCATGCCTCGGAAATTATAGTACTCTAATGCTGCAGCGGTCGCCGATGAGAGGTTCTTTACGCCTCTTTCCTGTCCCACAGCTGGACAAATACGATGGCTACTTCTTTTCAAAATTCCCTTGCCGTCTTCTGGCGCATTTCACTCGTGTTTCGCGCAAACATCAACTCTTCTGTATGATCCGCAGCGGTCGCTCTGCCGGGAAGCGCCTGTGGAGTTCATTATATGTGCTGCTGGAATCCTATTGAACCTTCTGGTTAACTGGACACTGATGTCATTTGATAGGCACCGCTTCTTCTAGACGTGACGATAGTGGACATGACCATAGTTCGTGCGAGATTATAGCGACTTTCTGTCACGAGGTTTCCGCGCAGCCCTGACGTCAGGCTATGTCGGACACTGCAAGTCCCAAAGACCTGTTTTGAATGGAGAGGACTATGGGCCGGTCTTTTATCCATTGGGGTGGTATCCAGACATTGGGTACTCCCAAGTGCAGCGGTGGTAGTGATCAATGAGCATCGGATGCTGCTCTCGGTGTGGTAAACTTGAGTACCCCGATTTGCAAGGGCATTCAATGAATGAGTCCCTAGGCGGCCGCGGCCGCGGCGGCAATAGTGACTCAGTTGGGTCGCAGCCCTTTGGAACGGAGCAAGCCGATGCATGTCCGATTCTTCCTGTGATTTGCCAACCCTTGTCGCCTAACCAGCTAGGCACTTGAAACCAGGAAGGTTTGAACTTTCAGCCACTATCGTTGACAAGTGCCACATTGTCCCTTTGCCCGCTTCAAGGTGAAAAAGCTGGTATGGTTCGCATTCTGTCAGAATCCAGTGTCTCTGAGGTACCTTGGGGGGAACATGGGAGGAGGAGGTTCGGTGCCGCTGGCTATAAAATCTGTCACACAGTCTTTGGCATTGGCATGAGCGCGCACATGAAATCGTTCGGAAAGGTGTAATAAGCGAGTGACAACTGATGGGATACCTGACTGCTTTCTTTCCTTTTTCTCCATTTTCTTGTTTTTTTTAGTCGATCCTACCTAGTGAGGCATGTCTCCGACAATCCAGTTGCCATGGATTTTCACGCCACCGCGCGGCACATTTAATTTTCTCCCAGGCAGGCACCGCGCATTTGTGGTTTGACAGTATACAGTATCGCCTTCCACCCTCCCAGCTACTTTCAATGCCTCCAGAACTCTCCAAGAGCAAGTTGAAACGCAAGGCTAGTCGTAGAGAGATTGAGGAGTACAGATTTGATGGGGGCCACGCACGCGAAATAGAACAGAAGAGGAATAATGGGCAGATCTCGTGTGCTGAGTGTAGGAGGTGCGATCACCGCGCGTGTTATGCACTAATCCTTTTCCACTATTTCTGACCTAATGATACTCTTGGAAGGTTGAAGATAAAGTGTGACAAGCAAATCCCCTGCCAATCATGCCAGGTACATGTCCCTCTCCTTGTCTTGGTGCGATACATCGCTCAACTGTCTTTTGCGCAGAGGAGGGGTTGCGCAGCATTATGTCCAAATGGTTCGTTGTTTCGTTATCCAGGCGTGCCACTTCCATAATGGTGGGTTTGTCAACAGGCAGCTTGTCCACTGGTCAAGGAACCCGGTATGAGAATGTTACTGTTTTTTCCCGCCAATCTTCTTCTAAGCGCCTCACGTCAGGTTCGTTCTCGCGGCCACCGAGCACCTCCATCGCCGGATAACTAAAATGAGCGAGCGGATCCGGCAACTCGAGGATGCCTTGGGCGAACTTCAAGCTCAGCACTCGACGGAACCTCACCCACTCCTTCGCGAAGATCTTTTGGGAGTCAATCACAAGGATGACGAATCATTAAGTCCACCCGACGAATCCGGGATTTTGAGCCACCCTCCAGAGGTATTGGACACTTTTGGAACGCTCTCAATCACCGACCATGGTATATCACGCTTCTTTGGACCTACCGGCGGATCGGAGGTGGGTTTTCCCCTTGACGATTGGTGCACGTTGCGTGTTATTTTAACCTGCATCCCCGCTTTATGTCAGTGTCTCTTGATGGCAAGTCCCCATCCTTTTAAAGTTGAACATCCACGCTCATCTCACGAATCAAGTCGGACAACATGGCCCAGCAAGACGGGACGGGCTCTTCGCCGCCAGATTCAGCGAGGAACTCGGAGACTACCCCGTTACCTCAGGATCTTCGAATGTTTTCTCAGGCCTTTCCCTTTACCCCAATGGGTCCCACTGGTGCCGTCCGTGAATTGATCGAAGGGCACTTGCCAAACTGGGAACGTGCCAGTTACCTAGCACAAAACTACTGTGGACAGGCTGGTTGGCTGTTCCATGGTGTATCGAAGGACCAGATTATGGATGAGCTCCTTCCGATATACTACTCGAATGGTCCTCCCAAGGCAACGGATGACAATAAAAGCGCCCATGAGCTTGCGCTGCTGTTCCTCGTTTTCGCACTTGGTGCACTTGTTGATCTTACACAGGATCCAGCGAATCCAGAAGCAGAGCACTATCATCAGATAGCGCGATCGGCCATTTGTTTACAACCCGTGCTGGAAAAGCCGTCCTTGGTAACCATTCAAGCACTTCATATGCTCAGTATTTACAATGCCATGAGTGGAAATGAATTGTCAGCAAAAGAAACCAGCATGGAGACCACATGGTCATTGATTGTTCTCGCCGCGCATCTTTCCCAAACCGTGTGTCTTATTCTCCTGAGAGAGATGTCCTGCTATTGGTGCTTATTCGTTTCCATTTTACCAGGTTGGACTCCGTGGGTATCCCATCCCGATTAAAGAAACTGTTAGGACCTGACCCGTGGAGTTAGATCGGGATAGTACAAGATGGGGCTTGCCTGACAAAATTGTGCAACGACGCCGTATTCTCTTTTGGGACCTCTTCGTTGCGGATGCTTGGCACGTAGGTACAGATCATAGGGTTTGATAGCGCTCTGGCTGACACCTTGCTTCTCTACCTGAAGAGCCTCAATACAGGCAGACCACCAAGTTTCTCCATCGCTTACATTGATTGCCGATTTCCAGGGAGTGGGAACGACACCGAGAAAGCGGACACTGACCTTGATTCTATATGTGCGTAGTCATGTGCTTCACTCACCGTCTTTTTCTCAAAATTTCGTCTGCAGTCGAGTCATGGGGCTACCGCTTTGCATGTGAATGTGTGGCTGAAGTTGCTGCACGGACCTTGACTGCTGAAATACCGAGCTATGCCACGATCATGGAACTTGATCGTAAAGTGCGCGAATTCCCCATACCTGAAGATGCGGCACAGGTAGCTACGTCGGTGGTTTCCCCCGTGCCGACCATGGACACAGAAGACTTGCCAGTCTCTGAGTCCATGAGCCGTTTTGTGATGGCACACGCACGAGAAGTCAGTACGTCACGCTGTTTTAGTGCCCTGGACAAGTAGTCACACGATCGTGGTATCACGAACCAGTCTTGCTTTATTTACATCGAAGCTTCTTTGCGCAGGCCATCATAGAAAATCCTGTCAATCCACTCAAGAGTCAATATGCGCCGTCGTTTCTCGTCACTTATCGGGCCTCTTCGACTATACTGCGGACAATAGGCGCACAGTACTCAATATGTCCTCAACTTTGTGCGCGATTCTGGACGATCTGGACGTTTGGTTTCTCGGCTGCGGTTCGGAGCTTATTCGTTATGTACTTCGTGGTTTACTCATGGTTCGGGTCCAGATTGTCTTTGGTACTATTGTGACTCGTGGACCTCGCTCTCCCCTGGCGTCCAACGCGATCAAGGAACTCGATGCGGCCTGCGTGCTCTTCACGAAAGCCGCTATTTATAGTCGTAGGGCAGCGAAAGCACTTGTAAGATCTGCTGAAACTGACTTTTTAGTGTCGTTTCGCTCACTAGACCACTTGTAGCCAATCCTCACTAAATTAAGCGAGAAGGCACATAGTGCACTGGCTGCCTCCCAGAACGAGAAGCCGTCTGGCCAGTTAGGACAACAGTGGTCGGTCAAAGACGACGGTGATGACGATGAACTGGCAATCTTTGCTGGGAGAACGCGGTTCGTGTCGACGAGGCGTCTGCCCGAGTCGAAGCGAGCAGCTGAAGGGGTGCGTGCATCTGGGGTTATACCCCACCCCGGCAGCCTCCCAGAGCCATCCGTCCCGCAGTTGTATCGACCTGAGGGTTCGTCGTCGTCCTCTGTCGACCACTGGGGACCTAGTACGGAGCGGGATCAACTGCACTACCCGGCCCGGTCTCCAGAGTATACCAACGCGGGCGTTCAGCCACAGGGAGTCATGCCTCAGTGGCGACCACCACGACGCTCCCACTATTCATACACGCCACAACACCCTCCGTTTCCCGCACCACTAGAATCGACGTCTCAGCCGCGACCCGCTCCTCCTCCGCATACAGCGCACGAACACGCGACGCCGTCGTCCTACGCATGGGCCCAGCCATCCTCGGGCGGCGTCTCCAACCAATTCAGCTCGACGAGTTATCCGGCTGCGAACGGGCCCCAACCGTCGCACGCGCACGGATATCCGGGGCACCATCCCCACGCGTACGAACGTCCGTCTGCGCCGCCTGCGAATCCCTACCCACAGCCGCAGCCGCAGTCACAGCCGCAGACACAGCCGCCGCCGCCGGCAGCACCCCCGTCAGAGTTGACGGAGCTCGGGTTGGTCCCTCAAGAATCGCGGTTGGATGAACGGTGGACGTCGTTTATGCGCGACTCGGGGTATTTTGAAGGATTTGGTTATCGGGGTCGGTAAGAACAAAGGGGGCGGGTTGCGCTCTCTCTCAAAGGTGCCGGCAAGGGGGCCTACTCGTGGGGCCTTTTGCATGGTTTGCAGCATTCAACATTTGTTTTATGACTTTGTATAACATATCTCTCGAGTGGATGTTTTGATTACGTACATATGTGGGTGGCCACACCTGGTTTGTTGGGTCGCACAGGATAATTTAATATTCGTCATAAACATCTGCATTGTTCGAATGGAAGTTGTCGTACAACCAACCCGAGACGTCTGCAGATTGGTAGACCCATCGAGGCAATCAAAATGTAGCATGTGTAAACAACACCCCTCTAAACACAAATTTCAGACATCCCAGCGTATACATGATTGGGAGACGCATGATGGGCCGGCTATGGCCCCGGTTCGCTGGGAGGGGGCAAGGGAAAGTCCTGATGCGGACCACGGTACGGACAAAGCGCGCTTGATGCATCTGTAAAGACATGATCAACGTTGATGTTGAGACGTCATTCGCACGCATACAACAAGGAGAATACAACCACGCACCGTCGAGTACAAGGCGGTCATGGATGCCTTCAAAATCCTCGACAAAAATAATCGACATGCCACTGTGCACCCGCACCATGTCCATGTACATCGGAGGGCCGAGTCAGTGATGCGCAGGTTATAGGGCACGTGACCGCCACTTACGCATGAAGATGCCATTCGTTGTGGCTGGAAGAAATCAAAGTCGTCAGGTGCGTGGATGGTCTTTTTTGCATAGTCCCCGAGTTCAACACACGGGGCCCACTCACCAGTGGAGCATCCAAGGTCCGGGGTTGTCCGTGATGAATCGGATGACTACTTCGTCGTCGGCCATCCCAGTGCTCACAGTGTCTCTCATGACGGGTCTATCATAATTGCGATATTGACTAGCAGCACTCCTGATGACCGCGAACTGATGCTGTTGCAGATAATCCTTCATCAAGGTGCAGTCATACAGGTAGGAAGACAACATACGCCATGCAGATGGAAAGGATGCTAATCAGGGACGTGAGTTCATGGTCATTGAGATGATGCGTCGGAAGCATACGTACAGGACGGCCTGGTGAGTCTTCGGCAGAAAACGTGATCTCAATGAGCCGATCCTTGGGGAGCGTGTACACCGACCCTTTGGGCTCGATCTGCCTTGGCGATACCGCTCCACTCAGAATTTGCAGCAAAATAGGGATACTTGGTGGTGTGTACTGGGCACCGTTGATCAGGAAGTTGAAGTCTGTCATGTTCTTGCCCATTTCCAGATGAAGCTTGACGTCTGGCTCGGCTTGAAGCAGGCGGGCCGGTGGGGATGCAAGTGGACGCAGGACCGACTCGTCCAGAGCGTTTTGGCTGGACGTGGGCTTACCTCTCGGTAATTGCGCTGGAGCACTTGTATACCTCAGGATGGCCTGGGTGGATGCGTTGATTGATTGATTTGGAACTGCATGAACCCAGTAGTTGTCGACATGTTGGTTTGCATGGAGGATGAAGGAGTAGCGTTGTGCGGCGTGGACCTGGATGGAATCAACTGTGTAAGGTTCGACATAGTTTCCATCCACTTCGATGACCGTTAGGTTGTGATCATCGATCGAAAACACGTAATTCGGTTTGCAAGCCATGTTCAACAGTCGAAAACGATAACGTTTCTTTGATTGAACGTTGATGATTGCGTGCGGATTCTCGCAGTCATTGTTGTAACAGCCAACCCCATTTATCAACACTGAAGCGGGAAATATTTGACGATGCACTTGAGGTGAAGGTACATGATACCTGTGTATTTCAGATACAGGCTAACATTCACTACTGGCTGGCTCACCAGTCCATCAAGGTGATGATGGTTGATTCTGTTCGGGATAGAGTCAGTCTTTCGCCCGTGCTCAATAGGACATAGTGATGACATACCATCATCAATGTCGTAACTCAAGCGATATGGGTCATCAGGATCGTATATGATAAGAGGACCACGAAGACCATCGCAGTATTGCGCCCCATAATGCGAATGATACCAGAATGTGCCTACCTGGTGTGCTGCGGTGAAATTGTACAAGAATGAATTTCCGGGTGCGATTGGACACTGAGTAACGTAGGCTGAACCATCCATTTGGTTGTGATTGTGCTGGGAAATTCCGTGCCAATGCTGCACATATTGGATGTCAGTACAACAACGGCGTGCAATGTACCACTGACAATGGTCGTTCCAGTGAGCATGGTATCATCGGTCAAGTAACTTGTGACGTTAATCTGGAAGTTGTCACCCTTTACGAATAGTTTGTCGTCTTAGTCCTGTATACGTGATGAAAGAACGTCCATACTTTCTGCCCAGTTATAATCGGTCCCGGTAGAGAGTTTCCAGCAAGGATAGCACTGGAAAGGAGTGAAAACGGATACTATAGATTCATTACTTTGACTCACGATTTTGTGAAACCATCTGGGGACACAACAGCATTGACGATGGGTAAGTTAGCAATGGGCCCAATAGAAGGGTGGATAGGGAAATACACAGGAAGGGCGACCTGAGCATCTCCAACCCAAGCCATCGTGAGCTCGGACAAGGTGGCGAACAAGACAGTTTAGCAACAACACTCGGCGTGGGTGAAAGGCCGCAATAAACTGGCTTTGTGTCCTAGGGAATCTCGGAGTTGAAATTTCTTGATCATGTCATACACAAACGAGTGTATGTGAGCTGAAGCAAGTCACCGCGGAACGAACGGTTGAGACGAGCAACTGCCAAAGGGGAGGTAATTTCGCGGAACGCCGAGGCTAGCAAGGCCGCCGGGAAGTATGAAACCTGGTAGGTTTTTGGTGAAATGGTGGTGGTTGGAAGTACTCCGGCTGAGTACGAAATGTCAAATCTAGAGAAGGCGATTTGCTGAAGCATCACATTGCAACAGCATTTCCTGGAGCGCCGAGTCTTCGAAGCCTATTTGTAGATACACATGTCGTTACCATCAACTTTGAGGCCTGATCGTGGGCCCCGAAGATCCAGAGAAGCATCGAGCTGGAGGCTGCTCTTTGGCCACAGTCACAATGACCTCAGGCTCGAGGCATCTTTCGGCAATTCAATCATGCTAACACGAAACAATCACAGCGCTGCCAGCCATTCTTAAGTATCTTTAATCGAGGAAATTTACATGCTGTGCAGGGCACAGCTGTAAAAATGTAAAAGGATTCCTTTCGGAGAACCCCAGGGCATATAATATGGCCATACTATTTGCTCATCATTCCTTCCATGCCTCACAATGCAAAAGCTGACTTACAAGACACTGCCATTGCCAAGAGTGTATTTGTTGTACTATCACTGCACCAGAGCTACAAACACTTTGAGTGTGAAAGCAATAGCTTGTGTGTCTCTACAGAGTAAGACCAAAAATATATATGGAGAGGTGGGGGAAACTGTTGCCTTTTTTGTCCTACAACAAAAATGAGAGGTGCCAGCTTGAGAGAGAAGATGCTGGCATGACAAGTCCAAAATGTACAGAGTTGCAAAATTCATAACCTGTAGAGCCTTGGAGAAATATTCCAGATATTCCAATGCACATCCTAGTAGTACATTCCAAGCAAATACAATGCTTTACTACTTGCTGACATTTTTGGCTATAATAGTTTCAACAAAAATTTATAACTAAAGAATTCTATTGCTTACTGTAGCTTACAAATAAGATGTTGAGAAACCACATTCATGATGAGTTGACACACCTTTCCTCCTCATGTGGGTTGTATTGAGGACAGAATTCAGTGAGTGCTCTGGCAACTCTAGCAGATATATTCCAGATGATTTGTGCTGTTGAGCTGCTGTTCCAATTGGACCTTGAATATTCTGCTGGTGTAAAAAAAAGGAGTGTTCCAGAATTATAGCAGAATCTACAAATATCAATGTTATAATACATTAATATTGTGAGAATTAACCAATGCTGGCTTTCAGAACTTGTATCCATGCAGACAGTTTTTTGAGCCACTGTATATGTCCTGGCTCCTTGCTGTCTCATTTATAGTGGATAAGTGGTCTGAATGTAAGTGAGGGATTCAGAATGGTGCTAATGGTCTCCCACCTATCCTGGCCCCTTGCTCTCTCATTCATAGAAGGCAAGTGGTTTGATTGTGATTGGGGCATTCAGAATGGTGCTAATGGTTTTCCATCTGTCCTGGCCTCTTGGTCTCTCATTCATAGTTGGTAAGTGGTCTGATTGTGATTGGTGGATTCAGAATGGTCCTGATGGCTGCCCCTCTATCCTGGCCTCTTACTACTCTCTTATTCATAGAAGGTAAGTGGTCTGGTTATAATTGAACTTGCAAGGTTTTTATTTCCTGCCATTATATATTTAGCTTGTAAGTGTTTTTTTGTTCCTATTTTTTTACTAAATGTAATATAGTAAAACTCTAATACATATAAGTGTATGAAATAAAGCACTAACTCTTGGTGTTCTATCCATCTAAGTCCCAAGGAATATGAATAAGATCTGATGAAATGGCAGCCATTTCAAAACAATGACTTATTTAGATAGTTTTTGACTTTAAACTTATCTAGGTATCTAGTACTTGGTATGAGCTCTTTTGGCCTTGATAACTGCTTCAATCCTTCTAGGCATACTTTCTATCCATTTCTGACACTGTTCCTCATCAATCTTTCCCCACTACTCCACCACTCTTTCCCACAATTGATGAACTCCTGTAGAAGCATTTTCATAACCTGAGAGGCATCTCTTGAGGTGATTCCAAGTATGTTCAATGGGATTAAAGTTTGGATATTGTACAGGCCAGTCCAGAAGCTTGATTCCTTGCTCTTCAAACCATCTTTGGGCACTTTTAGAGGTATACTTGGGGTCATTATCTTGTTAAAGATAATGACATCTTCTGGAATTTCAGATTCCTCCATGCTTTGCAGCAATCTCTGCTCCAAGATGACCACATACTGTTCAGCATCTATTCTCCCCTCCATCTCACTCAAAATCCCCACCCTATTCCACCCTATGTAGCCCCATACCATCAGTGAACCTCCTCCAAATTTGACTGTACCTTAAACCTCTCTAGCAATTAGCCCTTCTCTTTTCTTTTTCCACACATACTCTTGCCTATCTGACCCAATCCTATTAATCTTGGTCTCATCTGACCATATAACTCTCTTTCAATCCTCCATAGTCCAATGCTGGTACTTGAGAGCAAAAGCTAATCTTCTTTTCTTATAACCACTAGAAAGCAGTGGCTTTTTCTTCTTTACCAGAGCCTTTAAGGAGGCTTTCTTGAGAGTATTTTGACAGTCTGAGAACAGACAGGAGGATCAATGATGGTATTGATATAGTGAGTAGCATGAACAGCATCCTTGGCCTTGCTAGTAATGATTTGCTGGACAATACCTCTTTTGTTGGTAGGGGTAAGCTTGGAAGGATAGCCACCATGAAGTCTAGTCTTCTCTGGCTGGAGTTCCTAAAGAACCTGGCATGCTATAGACTTCCCTAGGCCAGTTTGGGCAGAACTATTCAGAAAAGCCCAAGAGAGGAGAGGGAGATGATATTGTTTCTTTAAGAGGTGGAAATGGGTTTCATGGTGATGGTGGGAAAATAAACATGGAATGGGGTTTATATATGTTGTCTGACACCCAGTTACATAATGGTAACATAATAGAATCTTTACCAAATGTATGTAATCAAAACTAAAAGTCAAAAAACTGTCCAAATGAGTCATTGTTTTGAAATGGCTGCCATTTCATCAGATCTTATTTATATTCCTTGAGACTTGGATGGATAGAACACCAATAGTCAGCACTTTATTTCATACAATTGTAAGGGTTAGGGGTTATCAGGGAATAACACATTTAGTGAAAAATGACCAAACATGCAGACAGTTTTTTAAGCCACTGTAAGACAAGTTGACATGTTGAAACACACAACTTCACCATGCTTGATGTTGCACTACTTGCTTTTTTGACCTTATACATGTATTGTACTTGTTTAATTGTAATGCACTTGCTCAGATTCTTTTTCCTGTCCTTAGTTTACTTGAGTGCTTTTTAGGGGAAGTTACAATACAGTCATTGTCAGTCAAGGGTCAAAAAGGTTAAGAAGCATGAAAAAGGTTAGATAACTGCAGTTAAGTGCAGTTAACCATGGTGTCAAATTCCTGATGGGCCACTGGCAGCAGGAAGTTGTTTTCGTGTTGCAAGTGCTGCTATGTCTGTTTACCTGATAGCATGGATCCATTTCTTGAGAAATGGGTCCCTGCATGTTCTGCAGTGAAATCCTTCATCTACTGGAATTCTTCTATGCCACCAGCTTCGAATCCCCGCGAGTCGTGAAAGATAAAGTCCTGGTTACTTCAGAAACCAACTCGTTTTTGATGTCATGGAGTCCATGCTTGGGATGTGTCAGTCAAACACCCCACAGACAATCATGGGATCTACAGTGACACTATCACTCACCCCCTAGATTGTGCATGATCAACCTGATCACAAACCCTCAGTGCTCTGCAGAATCAAAGGCATGAAGTACAATCGGACTTATTGTCGTAGATCTCTGGATTTTCCGTAGAGTCGCAGATTTTCTTGAGAATAGTAGTTTTACCTGCGTTGGCCCGGCCGATAACGAGAATCCTGAACCATCCAAAATTCTCTTTGACGTCCTCGATTTGCATAGTATGGGTGAGAGTTACGAGTAAGGCTGGGAGGTGAACGATTCGATGGTTAAATATTAATCTCTCGCTTTGAAGGCTAGGAAGAACGAATGGTCGCTCAGTGACAACACATATCAACAACCGAAATCGCCGAGACGTCCACCATGATGCCACCGACCAGAGTCATTCGTTTTTGACGCTATTTTTTGCAGCTGCTAACTTGTTACTAGTAACCAGAGATATCGCTGAAATGACATGCACGACTCCATCGATCGAAGAATGATCAAGGTGCATGGACGCGACGCGATTGCATGTATCCCGACTCGGACACCCAAGCTCGATCCGACTACTGCAGACGACAATGTTCGTGTTGAATACTTACTGCGGGTAAGTGGTGCTTAGGAATATGAATTGACCTGTTTTTAAAGACGATACCAGAACAAAGGCAAACGTGCGTACTAGTCGGCACGAATACTTTGCCATCTCGTGTGGTTTTCTTGAAGCTCTGCGGCTGCGCAAAAATCAGTCGTCACAAACGAAGGAGATCGCCAAGGCGTCGTTGGAACGCCGTTGCGGATATCCGTGCAAGAGAGTATCACCCGCCAGATAGACCAATGCAAGGCAAGAATGGGAATTTTACAAAGCGCGTTGAAGAAAAGAGGTGTACGACATGAGTTTTCGAGAGGTAAATGTTACTGATATCAATGTCAACAGCCTCCTCTTCACCAGTTTGTTTCTATTAGCTCGATACGAGACGTGGAAATCCTTATTAAGCGTGAAAGTCTCCTGCGGCACTTGGTTGCCGATCGCGAGTTTTTCGCATTTGACTCGTGTAGCGTGCACGCACACAATCGGAAGAACGAGCCGCCAGTCAAGACCACGCACAAATACTGTCAAGGGAAGGGCACTGCATATCTGCACGTCGTGGGGTTAGTACAAGATGACAGCTCGGCGGACTGACTGACAAGGTGCTTGATGCAGGCCACGATGTCCTTGTTCACCCGGAATAGTAACACGCTTTTGCATATTTGGAACCACTGGACCCGAACTCAAGGATATTTGTTCCGTATACTAATGTCATGATCATGCTACATCATTCCTACACTACTCTGTAGTACGCTACTACATATTCGAAAATTGTGCCGCCTTGCGCTAGACGTCCGTCTCAAACTTGCGCGAGAGTAAACTCGCACAACAACGTCCCCCTGGTATACTTCCCCCGCGTGTCCAACAACCGCACAAGACACCACCCCGACGCGAGCTGGTTCATTTGCGCACAAAACACGGCCACGTCCTCGTCTTGCCATACCGCGCGTCGACGTACCACTTTGGACCTACAGCAATCGATGGATGAGATATAGCCTAAGGGGGTGGGGTGGGCACGTACTGGAAAAATGCCAACGGGTCTGCGTCAAAGGTCCATTCAAAGGATTGGTCCCACATAAGATGTACCACGTCGATGGCTGCGGGTGTGGGTTCGGCGACGGATACTCCGTCACACCGGAGTGACCGGACG
>JBBPQT010000491.1:0-14756 GCA_038092715.1 Boletus smithii | reverse complement strand
ATCAGCCATAGGAAAGAAAGTGGGTTGTGCGAGTTGGGCATGGAGGAGCGACGAGCAGCAGGGCTGAGACTGAGGCTGAGGACGGGGAGGTGAGAGGCAAGAAGAAAGAAAAGATGCCGTACACCTCGCTTGCCCAAAGACTTACTACTGTGGCACCTCATGCCTGCCACCTCAGTGCAACAAAGGCTTTTAAGCATCAAGACACCACTGGAGACGCCATTGCTTGGCTATCTACTAAACATATTACCCGCAAGAAGGATGGGTCGTACTCCCCCTCCCTTTCTCAATACATATCTGAATTCCAGAATGACATCGCCCTTGCCACCATCACTGATGCCAACATCCTCATCAGATATTTCTCTGCCAGCATCCCCCCACCACTCATGAAACGAATCATGTCCATGGACACTGTCCCACCTACCATCAACAAATGGTACAATTGCTCTATCCACTTCCAAACTCAATGGGAACATGCAGAAGAAATCTCCCGACATAACCAAAAACCCTCCCATTCCACATACCACTCCTTCTCCTCCTCCTCCTCCACCAAGGCTCGTGACCCTGACGCCATGGATGTAGACATCATCAAAGTATCCAAACTTACCCCCAATGAACAAAAATGTTGCATCGAGAAAGGACTTTGCTTCCACTGCCGCAAAGCCAGACACCTTAGCTCTGCTTGCCCTTCCTTCCCTGCCAACCCAAAAACCACCAGAAAGGTACAAGTCATCAAAGAGGACAAGGAGTTACCCAAGCTACAGGAGATAGACAATGACAATGAAGAAACAGTCTGTCATGTAGCCTTCACCCCAATGGATTTTTGAAATGGGAGCCTTGATCAACGTGAGTCCCTGCCTCTCCTACCTGTGCTTCTATATCTGTACAATCTATGACCAAGTCAATGGAAATCCCTGTTCAAATGATTGTACCTTCGCACACCATGAAAACCGTCGACACCTGCGCCCTAGTTGATAGCGGCACTGACATCTCTTGCATTGACTGGCAATTTGTCCGAAAACATCGGTTGCCAACCACTAAGCTCGACAAACCCCTTCAAGCCCAAAATGCAGACACCTCTTTTAACAAAAGCAGATTTATTTCGGTGTTGCTAGCAACCGATGCTAAAACTGCTGGGACCATTTTCTTGCCGAGGACTGGTCCTGTCAGCTAACCATCCCACTGAAGTAAATGTTCAGATTTCCTATGCTTCTAACATGTTCAAATCACTCCCTACAGCTTCAATTCTTGTCAGACAAAGTCAGAAGGGTGGGAGGACATAGGGAACAATGTGTACTACAGGCCTAGACAGTCAGTATCTGTATATATGACATATATCAATTTGTATACCCCTGTCTTTCAAAAAGTGAAAAAGCGCACAAGGGATGGTCAGAGAGGTCTAGGGAGGGGAGGAAACAATCCAGAGATAGCTAGTATGTATTAGAAGCCCCCCCCCCATACCACACCAAGGCAGCCCTTCCTCTAGTACAGCTGGCAAAAGCTAAAAAGGGGGGTAAGAGGAGAATATGTCATAGCATCACCCTCTTTGATCCAAGCCACTTGTGCTGTTTGGAGGCTCTAGATATACATGAGAGGTACATGGGGGTATACTTTTCAAGGCCATATTCTGCATATGTCAAAAAAATGAAAATGATTTTGTTTCTACTCTCTATATCAGCATTTGTCATATTGGGCTGCTTGAAACCTTATCTAAGTGGTAGGAACAGTGTATTATATCATATATATCATATATCTACAAGACAGGCCATAGGGGATACAGGAGAGGACCAGGGGGAAAGGGTAAAATATAAAAACATTGATCCAATTTGGATAAGGGGAAGAAGTAGTGGCTTCTTTTGATCAATTACCACCACTTCTTAGCTGATTATGTAAGCAGGTTCTGTGCCTCCTGATGATTAATAGGCCCATGGAGGCCTGCCCTGTGCTTAGGCCCTGGGGTGAATCTTAATCAGAAGCTACTTGATTTGTTGCTCTGATTATTTAGAAATAATTATTGCATTACTCTTGCAAGCCCTATAGCAAATGCTTGTGCACAACACATAAATCTATTAGTACAATAAGTCTTGCATGATTATTACAGGGTGGGGTGATGATTCTCCATTCCATTCTGCTAAATCTAGACATATCCCTTGTGAATGTGCTCACTAATGAAAGGGGCCAAGATATGTACTCCCTTTCGTCGCCTCTCTGATATGCATATCACTATTCCAAAGGCAGCAAGGACACCGTAGTTGTCTGTCTTTTGTTGTGGTCAGGGGGGGTCTTCTTGGCACTGGCCATGTTCCCTGAACAGGGACCGCAATTTTGCCAAGAACGAGGAAACTCTTCCCAGTCAAGAACCCTCTTCACGTGTATGCCAGGCGAACGAAATCTTCACATCAACTAGCGCCCTACCGATCCCGATCGCGAAATCAATGTCATCATTGGAAAGAACAAGGCTGGATGATGGGGAATCTGGCGACATGTGGAACGCGGGTATAAGCCACACCCATCCGAGAGTAATCTGTAGATAGTAAATGAGTACGTTCTCGTCGCAAAATGTACTGCGAGTGGACAACCTCGCCCATGAAAAGTTTGATACGAAGTTCGCGATTTGCTTCAAGCAGGATACCCGATGAACCTTCTGAGTCGTCTTCTCCCCCTGGTAGTGACACGAATGCATGGGAAGAACTCTCCGACGTCGATGCACACTGTTGCGGGTTTTCACGATTCGGTTCAGGTACTGGCTCGCGCAATTTGACCCAATCCGCTTCAACTTCATCCAGGGGACGCAGAACGTAAGTCAAAACTGGCCTCCTCTACGATCAATTGCAGTATCAGAGTAAGTCGAAAAATGGAAAGTGATGCCACATACACTTTCACCTTCTTGAGCCGGTTGGATGTCTGATATGCCCATCTGTGCAAAACTACGTATCATCTGTGCCTTATCCCATTGATCGTTCCTAAAAGGATTAGTTTGTATTGTACCAGCCGAGCTGTGTGACTCCTTTTCCCAATGTTCGAGCTCGTCGACAAGCCGGTCACTATATCGTGCCAAAGACGCCCAGAGCCTTCCTGTCGTTGATTGACTGACTGCACGGCCTTTTCCAGCGTTCGTGATCACTACACTTGCTGCTTGCACAAGGTGGGGTTGCATCCTGGACGGTTCACGCATTCGAATCGTGAGTTTGGTAAGCCTTACTTTTGTGGTTTGTGGTGTCTTGTGAAGCAGGGTTTGTTGATTTTTTAATCGGTCCTTCTCTGGAAACAGTTGTAATGACGGAGGTCCTTTGCCAACGAGAATTTGCGACCAGTAGGATAGCCATCGCTGCTGACTCGGTATGCTGACGCCCATCTTGGGCTTTTGATATCTCGAAGGGTGCAGAGAAGGTTTCATACGTCTAGACGTATGCAGATCAAGAACCTTTCCTAGTGTGCTCGCCACTGGCTCTGACGAAACTCTGGATAGATCCGCGCCAAAAGGGACAGAAGCAGGGCGAACGGGTAGATGGTCGGTTTTGGCGGGTAACACCGTAGATGTATCTGCCGATGGTGTGTGCAGACCCTCCTTGTCGCCGATCAACGACCATTCGCTGAAACTGCCATGGAGAGAGGTGGACATCGATGCGGAAGGTGAGGCGTAAAGTGAGAGCAGGTATGCGCACGCCAGAGTGCCGGACCTCCCTTTTCCAGCTAGATTGCCAAACGGCGTCTCACCAGGAACGCAAGAAAGAGATAGAGACATCTACCTTTACAGTGAAGCACTGCTACTCGTGCATCCGAGCCAGACAGCCATGTATGTATTTCTCGCGTGACCAACGGGAGATATAGGAATGGGGGGACGCTATGGAATATAATGAGTACGGTACTTGCACGAAATCCAGCGAGACTGACTGGTGATCCGGGAAAGGATATCTGCTAACGCGACGTTCGAAAATGCTTTTATCGTAGGCGTTTTCTGTTACGGGGCAAAAGTTGAACACCCAGAAGTCGGAGCCGTGCCGAGCTGATAGGAAGCGCTGAACGTCTGCACGGTGATTGCGATAGACGCTCTCGACACCGACCGCAGGGAAGCCCATGACGATGATACGATCTGTGACATAGGCCAAATCTTTGTTGCGAGGACATAAAGTGAGCAATCTAGAGATCAGGGAGGTGAGCATACCTAGCTCGATGTTGAGGTGGTCGTCCCTGAAGCGAGCTTTGTTTCCGGAGACCAAACGTTTTAGATAGAGGGCCATACTTGCGGTGGATTACATCAGCAAGGTAGTTCTTAAGTGCCAGTTTCAAGCCAAAAAGCTTGACAATGTCGACGACGCCCTCAAAGCGCCCAGCGTCGCCCCCGCTCGACCAACGTTCGTTAAAGCGTCTCTCAACGTCTTCCCCAGAGGAGGGCGAGCTCGACGACGCCGACCCCACCGCTGCGCCACCGCCATCCCATCTCTCGCCAGACCACCTGCCCTCGAGAACGTCATCGCCCACGTCCGCGAGCAAGTTCGAGTCAAAGATAAAGTACCCCTTCAAGCCAAAGCCGGCCCCGCCATCCTCCGAGCCCCGCTCTTCCTCGCGCTTTGCACCCGACGACAGGAAACCCACACAGCATCATGACCGACCGCCAGACGACGACCATCGCCGCAACAAGCCCAAGTTTCGTGACCACCGCCAACAACAAGACGGCCCCTCCTCCCGCCGTCGCATGGCAGACAGATGGGTCCCTGACGAACGCAGCTGGGACAGAGACCGCGACCGCGACAGGGACCGGCGACCACAGTGGGACCCCGCCTGGGACAGAGATTGGGACAGACACTCGTACGACACTCGCTCTTATAGACCCTTTCCACCGCCGCCGTCCATTCCGCCACATCCCCCACGTGGCGCGCGAGACCGATATCCAGACAGAAGTTTCGACAGAGACATCCCGCGAGATCTCGCACGCACCCCTCCGCTTCCCCAACCACATCGTCCTCACTCTCCCTTCTTGCCACGCCAGTCCCAGTCACGTTCCCCCTCCCCGTCCTCCCCGAATCATCATCGCAAACACAGACTCCCGACCCGTCGATCCCCCGTGCCTGCATTCTCGCCCTTGTCAAGGGACCTCCGTTCAGACAGAATGCGCCATGAACCCTGGGATCACGACCAACGACCGAGGAACAACGGTTCCTACTGGGGCGCGGGTCCACCTCCACCAGGTGCAAACAGGGCAGGACGTCGAGGTGGTACTAGCCACGAGCTCCCACCTTCAGGTGAGTTACAATCTCGGTGAATATATCTCAGATTGTGACTCTGTTATTGACAGACGTGGAATATCATCCCGTCCCGCCATCACCTGGATCCCCTCGATGCACACCACCACCACCGCGTTCCCCAGTACCGCCCGCACCGCCCTCTGAGCCCATGGACGTGTCAATGGCTGAGGATTCGATACAAGTCAAGGATGACAGTCTACCTGCAGCTCACGCAGTAGTATCCTTTCCTCTCAAACGTCCCAATGCTCCACGCGATGACCATTCGCCATCCCCAGTTTTACCACCTGCGAGAGACGAAGATGTACAGAGAGCGCGGGAGAAACGGGCTGCGGCTGGTGGTGTTGATGAGAGTGGTGGGCGGAGTGGCGAAGGTGGCACGCTCGCAGCGACAGTGGGAAAGAAGAAGCGAGAACCTGTAGAGAGGTCGCGGAAAGAGGAGATGGAAGCGTATGGAAGAACGTTTGAGGGATGTGGCAAGCAGTCGGATTACAATGTCACGACAAAAGTCGGGGAAGGGACGTTTGGGTACGTCATATTTTGGGCTGATTGTGTAGTATGCTGACCCTGGTCGTCGTCGCATTTGCGCTACCCAGTGAAGTCCACAAAGCAGTTCAGGTCTCTACAGGGCGAGCCGTGGCTCTGAAACGCATTCTCATGCACAACGAGAAAGAGGGCATGCCTGTCACTGCTCTTCGGGAAATCAAGATTCTCAAAGCCATGAAGCATCCATGTATCGTGGATATCGTGGATATGTTTGTGGTTCGGAGTAAGTTTTAGTCCCCTTGTTCTTCCCTTCTCTCATTCCCGGTACTTACGCGATTGGCGCGGCATAGGTAAAAGCAAAGAGTCACCCCTCTCAGTGTACATGGTCTTTCCGTACATGGACCACGACCTTGCGGGGTTGTTGGAGAACGAGAGAGTAAAGCTACAGCCCAGTCAAATCAAGTTGTACATGAAACAACTTTTGGAGGGAACAGAGTATATGCATCGTGTGAGTACCCTATCTTGGTTTCACCTCGGATCGGTGATGAACGTACGCATACGTAGAATCACACCCTCCACCGTGACATGAAAGCTGCCAACTTACTCATCTCCAATACTGGATCTCTGCGTATAGCCGATTTCGGTCTCGCACGTGCATTCGACCCCTCTATCGTTCTCCCATCGACAGGTGGCGACTTGCAAGGCAAGGGCGGAAAATACCCGGACGGGAAGGAGAAGCGGTATACAAATTGCGTTGTGACCAGGTGGTATAGACCTCCTGAGTTACTCCTCGGAGCGAGGCAGTATGGAGGCGAGGTTGATATATGGGGCATCGGGTGAGCCGTCTCTTTGGTTCTTAGTCTCGAGAAGTGTCGCCACGCGGGACTGATGGGCTAATCGGCACATCTATAGCTGTGTCCTTGGCGAGATGTTCATGCGCAAGCCAATCCTTCCCGGGACATCCGATATCGATCAATTGGAGAAGATTTGGCAGTTGTGTGGGACCCCTAACCAACACACATGGCCCAACTTCGATGCATTACCCGGGTGTGAGGGAGTAAAGCGGTTCCAAAATTATCCAAAGAAGTTGAAGTCTACGTTTGTCAGGTGGGTTGACATGAGTTTCGTTTATTGAGCATGTGTTGACATTCTTCGCCATTGGTCGTGTATAGCATCTGCATCGGCCCAGAGACTTGTGATCTTATGGATAAGCTTCTCACGTGTAATCCGCGGGATAGAATTACAGCCTCCCAAGCGCTTGATCATGATTACTTCTGGACGGACCCGTTACCTGCCGATCCTAAAACGTGAGTTGCCACTACCAATCCGCTTTCCTAGATACTCACGTTGCCCGGATCCTCAGACTCCCCGTCTATGAAGCCTCACACGAATTTGACAAGCGAGGACGTCGGAACAACCTCCCACCGCAACAGCATCCTCACCCGGCACCTGACCACGTACGTCCTGCGCTTCAGCACGGACATGGGTTCTATGGGCACCCACCACCTGGACACGGACACGGACATGGACGCCAACCGAGAGGTGTCCAACCTCCCCCACCTGTCATGTTCACTGCGTTGATGCAACAGGCGCAAGGTCCACCCAGCGCGGGCATACCCACTGGCGGTGGATACGGGCCCCCACCACCAGGCGCATATGGACAACCTGGTCCAGTGGGTATGGGGCCCGTGAATGGGTATGGCGCGCCGCCTCCGCAGGGTTATCCACCGCCGTTACCGAACCCGCCCCATGGACATGGACACGGGCATGGACGGCATCATCCATCTGACAGAGGTGAGAGGGGTGAGAGGGGTGGCGCTTCAAGACCACCTTTACATCCGTCGTTGCCTTTGCGACCTCCGGGGTTGCCCCCGAAACCCTCTGCGCCGCTCGGCACTGGAGGGGGACGACACGAACGAGAAAGGGAGAGAGATTGGGATAGGGATAGGGATCGAGAGCGGGGGGATCGAGAGCGAGGGAGATATGGAGGGCCAGCTACAGGAGGCGGGAATGGGAATGGGAATGGGAATGGAGGAAATGAAGGCGGCAGTGGTGGGCTCAGTGGGGGTTTGCCGTATTCATAGCGTTGCCGTGCGTGCTTTTCTTTTCTTTACAAATCACCTCATACCGTCGGCATGCTGTTCTGCAAAAAAGGCCCAATGTTAGGCTTTCACGGACTGAAGTCGATATTCACATCTCAAACGCACCTCATCGTTGTTGTCCCGCATAGTACACGCATACATTTATTAGTTACAATCAATCGACCGATCATTTAGTGTTGGGTTATCATTTATAGACCACCGCGATGTATAGAATGCTAGAGTCTAGAGATACTACTCGTTTGGTTGTCGCGTACGAAGAGCATTAATCATTCATGAGGTCGCAAACTACGTTGCGGCGTCGTCCCTTGGATCAAACGTGTTTGAAGAGAGCGGGTAATTGAACTTGGGTGACCTTTCTTTGGAGGATGCAAGAGATCGTGTTGTGCTGCAGAGTTGGCTAGGTCGCATGACTTGCGCACTCTTCCTTGAAAAACCGCCACACAATGCATGGCAGCCAACTCGTCCTCAGCGGCCGTGTCTTGACCTACCCTGATCTACCCTGACGGTTTGTTGAGAGGAAGCCTTCGTCTCTTCGCCTTGCATCTCACCATCCGCAATACAGCTAAAACGAGATGTCCTCGACCGGGTCCATCTGGTGGTGTCACTTGACTGGGCTCTCTGGTTGCCCTCGATGGATAAAGGTGTATGCACAGATGTATAGATCAACATGGACCAAAGGACGTGGGGAATGTCTCTACAGAGCCCCGAAGGACCAACTTCCAAGGGTCTGCCACACTACGGGGTGAGCTCTCCAGAAACGCGGCCCTGCGAACACATGATATGTGATATGGACCGACCAACGCACCCTAGTCTCCACTAGGCAGACACGCTCCCGAACCAATACCGCCTCATCACGTTCCCTTCATCAAAGTCTGCACGTCCAACAAAGCGCTCGCCGCGCACGAGATGGGGTAACCAATGGATATCGTCTCCCCACATTTGATCGTATGGGATGTGTGGCAGGTCCGTGCTGGGAACGGCGGACGGGACGGGGTGCCGCGCGTATAGACTGTCGTCTGAGAGGGAGAACCACGCTGGTTTCATCTCGTCTGACCTGTTGTGATCGCCATCCACGTTCCGAGGCAGCCGAGAAGGCAAACGTATAGCGATGCGATGATGCGTGCAACAGTGTTTGCAACATTGGAAAGGAAGAGGGAAAGAAGGCGGCGCGTCAGCAACGGTGGTCTTCACTTCCACTCCAAAAAAAATGGCGACGCAGAGAAGAAGAAAAGGTCGAGGTCAACACTCACTCGGTCGGTACCCCGACATGCTCGCGCGCAGTATAGATCCGGATGTCAAACGCCCAGTCGGTGCCATTGACAACGAAGAACAGTGTCCCGACGTACTCGAGCGGCGCGTCGATCCCGGCTTCTTCCTATTCAAAGGGCGATCCCAAACGGTTCAGAGGGTGGCGGGCAACAAAGAAAAAAGGACACGACGCACCTGGAGCTCACGTCGGGCAGCTTGTGCGGACGTCTCGCCTGGCTCGACTTTGCCTCCGAATCCATTGTACCTACGATGGTCACCACAGCAGAGTCAATACTTGACATCAAGTTGCAAGACTCGAAATGCGCGTTTGCTTGCATGCAGGCAAGTCCTCGTTCCCTCGCGAGAATACGCGGCGCTTGTTTCAGAGACACCGTCGAAAAAAAAAGCGACTTACAGACCCGCACCAAAACCACGTTTCTTGAAACCGAGCAACAGCTAGATCAAGGGACAGACGATATCAAGCTACAGAACGACGAATCGCCGCCTGCGCATCGACATACCTTGTTGCCCTCAATGACGAACGCGTTGGTGTAGAGGCGCGTGTGCTTGAATGGTCGCCATTCATGCTCACACCCACTCTCGGCATATACATGGGCTTTCACGTCGCCGAGACCTGGAGGAACGTTCAAGTCGAGAGCCATACGATCGGGAAATGTCGAAAGAGAGCTGTTTTGCGTGTTTTGGGGTGGAGTCAGTAAGTACTAGTATCGAATCAAAGGCGCGAGTCAGGTCCAGGGTACTCGGCACAAAATACATAACGAGGACAAGAACAATACATAAATTTTAAAAAGTTGGTGGATCAACCGAAACGCGTCCAAGGTCGAAGAGAACATTTGTCACAGCAGCTTAGCCAACCCAGCTCCTTCGTTCCCTCTGCAGGTTAACGATCATATCCACAACACGATCTCTTGCGTCCTCCAAGGAAAGATCATCCAAGTTCGATTCCCCGCTCTCTTCAAACACATTTGATCCAAGGGCGCGACGAAGGTGCAGCACCACATCCGCCTCGCTTTTCTTGGCACCCACTTTCGAAGGTGGACTCGGCGGAGGTGACAAAACAGATTGGCTCGCAAACACTTGGCTGTACAGAACCGTGGCGCGAAGCAAGGCAAGAACGTCTTCGTTGGCAGCGTCCACTGTCAGATCGTTGATGTCAAGGCTGTCTTGCCACACGTTTGCGAGCGCGTCGGATAGCAGGCCGATGTCACCGCCAAGACTACGGCCATAAGAGAGCGTTGCGCTCCATGTCTTCGAATCCTTGGTTGACGGGAACTCGACATTACTCTCTGTGCCCTGAGAGACGCGATGAATGAAGAGGGAAGACGCGTGTGAATGCAGACGTTTGCGCAAGAGATTGGACGCGAGTGACGCAACGGGAGAGGATCCAGAGACAGGCTTGGACGTCGTCAAGCACTCCATGGCGTCCTCAACTGTCATAGAACCGAGCACGAGACGCTGGTATGCTGGTGCCTCGACAGACTCTGCCAATCCGCTGGCACGGGTCCAGAGTGCCTGCGATCGGGTCTCGGCAAAAGGTAGAGACTGCGCAAGCAACGCGACCGTGCAGAGGTCAGAGACCAGCGTTTCGGAGGCCACTTCCGTTCCAGGAGACTTTGAGCGGTGAGAGAGATGGTTGTAGACTTGCCAGCGCACAGACATTGATATCTTTTCAGGAGAGAGAACTATAAGTTCTGCAAGTCGTGTCCATGCTCGTCGCTCGCGTCGGGTTTCGACTCCATTTTGTGCCTGGAGAGTACCAATGGACCCTCGAACCATGCCAATGAATCCGGTGCTAACGTTCAAGGCGCTCATGAGGTTATCAAACTCATCAGTTGCTCCTCTGGAGCTCAGCACGTCAGCGAGCGGATTTGACACCTCCTTGGTGGCGCGCACGGTATACTCGGTAGAGGATGAGTCGGGTTCAGAGCTGTCGTCGCTAACATCAGGAGAGCCAGGAGGTGTTGGAAGGTCTGACGTTTCACGTGAAGGGCCGGCATACGCCTGATAAATTAGAGACACAAATGGTATAAGTTGCATCACTCGCGACTGGTAGGCCCTCCGTGGCACGAGGATCCAAGGGATGACAATAGAGATGAAGACTGCCAAGGATGCAAACAAGTGGACGATTTGTAAAACATCATTCCACGTCCAGCCTATCGCAGGCTGGGCAGAAAAGATTGAGGGAGCAGCATGGGATAAAACAGAGCCTTGATGTGTGTGATGGTGCGAAACAGGCTGGGAGATGGAGGTCAATGGTGAGTTGAAGAAGGAGAAAAGCGCAAAGACAGCAAGGAGGTATTGTTGGGGCTGAGTGACCTGAGAAGCCGTGGGATGGACCACGATGCCTTGTTGACCAAGATCGGTGAGCGACACGGGGGCGGCTGAAGTGGTCGGGGGAGGAACATTGGGTTGAATTTTCCGCGGGCGACCGCGTTTACGCTTTTCGACGACACCAGGCGCAGCGACGGGGACCTCGCTGCCTGGAACAGCAGGAATGGGAGGGGCAGGGGCAATCTTCCGTTTCTCCTTCTTTGAGGCTTCTATTTTGGGTTTCTTCCTGGCACGTTCTGAGGTATCTCCATCGTCGTCTCCATCTCCATCTTCATCGTCGCTGGCATCTTCTGTACCTTCATTATCGATCTCATCCTTCTCAGGACCTCCGAACTTCTTCATCCACTCAATCTCCCATTCGATTAGAATGTTCTGTCCGCCGGGGAATCCGCAAATCAAAGTTCGCAAACCATCTTGTTCACGTCTAAGCCTAGTCTCTCGCCGCTTTAGGACACTGAAGGGGGGTGTAAGTGACATATTCAAGAGCCCTGATTTCCGACGGCTTACCGAATATATTCCACCGCTTTGCCAAGCACGTTTGCCTTGCTTCCTTTTCTTGCTACCTTGACACCGTCAATATAGCCACGGTCATCTACTTTGTATTCGTCGCTCTTGTAGTTCTGGTCCAGAACGCGAAGCGCTGGAACAGCTACTTTAAGACTTTGGATGCGAGCATTCAGATTCGTGCGGTATCGGCGTTCGATAGTGGTGTGGCTTGTCTTTGGACGGCCCGTCGCTACGGTATTTATGACATGTGTTTGGGGGCCTTGAGCAGTATGTATCGGAGGGGGAGGGGAGGGAGTGGGGGGTACGGGTTGCTGCCCCGCCAGGTGCGGTTGAGAGGAAGCCACGAACGGCCCATGAGTCTGAGAGAAGAAGGCAGAGACAACATCTAGCCATGCATGAGTACCTAGCGGAAACATTCGAGAACGGAATATGACACACCTGCGGTCGACCTTTGGAGTGCAGGAGCTGAGGGAGAGGCACGTGTACTGGACAAGCTGGCAGGGCTAGAGGGGCTAAACCCGAAAGAGCTTTCATCCGCGGAAGCCGATGCAGAGCTGAGCGTCGGCGACGAAAAGGCGAATTGGAACGCGGGGTTGAGCAAGTCTTGGGGTTGGAGGTGGACTATGGGCGTGGAATGGACGGGTTCCTTTCCATCGAGAAAGAGTGCGGTTGGATCAACAAAAACCGAGAAGGAGGGATCGAGGTCCATCGGGAACGAAAAGCCAAAGGGTCCGTCCGGCTTCGCATCATGGGTGTTGTTAAGGAGCATATAGAGCGGGTCGGATAGATCCAGCACAAAGTCGTGTACCGCATTGTCGGCGCTGTCTGTTTCAGCGGTGCTCATCGTCGCCGATGGTGGTGAGTGAAGGAAAAGAAAGTCGGTGGGGAACTCGTTGCGATATGGCACCACTTTGGACGAGTGGTACCATTTCTGATTTATCGATGTCCACATATAGTATATTATTCCCACATCAATCACTCTTCCACGTTCCCGTTGCGACTCAACTTTGCTTTGCGCGACGAGCCATGAAATCAGCCAGCAACGACGCACGCCCCGACGTCGGTACGTTCATCCTTCTCTGTCTTGTATTTCACTTCGAACAGACCTGCAATGCCCAGACTTTAGTTACTTTGGCGGCGCGGAATCTTTTACCGAAGGGAAACGCTCTCCCCGACGCACAGTCGTCGCGTCTCCGACCGCGACTGACAATGGCCGGTCCCACCCAGGGCCTCCTCAGGATCCCGCCGATTTTCTCTGGCTGATGACCGAGGAGCCGCACCGCTCACGGCGAATGGCAATAATGAAAGCGCATCCAGACGTGGTCAAGCTCATGGGCCATGAACCTCTCACCAAATACGTCGTCCTGGCCGTTGTATCCCTGCAGCTCTTTATTGCCATACAGCTCCGGCACTCACATCCTCTCTCTTTTTGGTTCTTGTTCATCGCGTACGCGGTCGGCGGTACCGCGAATCACAACCTTTTCCTTGCCATTCATGAGATCACCCACAACCTTGCCTTCAAAGGCATCAACGCTAACAAGGCACTCGCTGTCTTTGCGAACTTACCCATTGGCATACCTTACTCTGCTTCTTTCAAGGTTTGTCGTGCATTGTACTACGTATACATTATCACTCACCTTCTCGCCGAAAGAGATATCACTTGGAACACCACAAACATCTCGGTGAAGATGGTGTAGATGTAGATCTTCCCACCCACCTCGAGCTTCTTTGTCTCAACAACGTTCTTGGAAAGACATTTTTCGCGTACGTGACTCTGCTCTTGGCCCTTCCAATACCTCATCCCTCCGGAAGTACTTTCCAGATACTCTTCTACGCATTGAGACCCGGCTTTGTCCGCACCCAGACGCTAACCAGATGGCACTTCATCAATCTGGTAGTCCAGCTCGTATTCGACTATGTCTTGGTGCAGACATTCGGTATTCGACCCCTGTTGTACTTGGTGTTCTCCAGTTTTTTCGCTGGTAGTCTACATCCATGTGCCGGTCATTTCATCGCCGAACACTACGTCTGGGATGGTCTCAACCAGGAGACCTACAGTTATTATGGCCCTCTCAACATTCTTGCATACAACGTGCGCTTGTTTCCTTCCGCATCGTCTGGTTGGCTGACTCTTTACCGGTCAGGTGGGATATCACAACGAGCATCATGATTTCCCATCCATTCCTTGGACCCGTCTCCCTGCTCTTCTTGCCCTCGCACCCGAGTTTTATGACAAGATTCCTTCGCACCCAAGTTGGCCCATGGTCATTGTGAACTTTATCCGCGACCCCGAAGTTGGCATCTTTGCACGTGTGAAGAGATCCGAGAAGAGTGTTCCGCTCAGTGGTCAGGTCACCCCGAGCGGGAGCTGCAGCGGACCGGAGAAGGACTGAGGGGGATTGTATTCATGGGCTGACTAGCGATGCTTTACTAATGGTATTTTGTATATTCCATTCTCGCGAATGCAATAGTTGAAACCGACGTCATATCGGTGCTGACGAGAATGCTGTATGGTCATTGATGAATATCGGAGGGGAAATTCTCAGTAGGATACAATTTGCGATGCTACTAAAGAGTAGTGTGAGAATGTAGCACTATGCGCTGTATGTATCGGTCAGAGGCCATACTTACGTTGCTACTTCAACCATTCGACCTGCAAATTTAAAGGCAAAGGGTCTCAGAGAGCCTTCAACACACTCGCAGCAACCCACTTTGAACTCAGCTAGCTGCTGTCAAAGGGTGGCATGCTGGCAGGCACTGGCAGTGACACCGCAGCATGTCAATTAGCTTTTGACGATCTCGCTCATTTTTGCTTCGAGTG